>PVKM010009784.1:0-36162 GCA_004027735.1 Carollia perspicillata | reverse complement strand
GAGTGTTTTGCCACCATTATTTTTGCAATGATAATTTTCAACAAATATTCGCTGTTGAATTACGTGAGGAACAGCCATAACTGTAAATATAATCACCACCCCTCCATACACACACTCCTTATCTCAGAAAAAGCAGGTTTCTAAGGATTAATTGCTCAAATAGTTTGAAGGAGGATTCAATAGCTTAGTAACAAGGCTTCTCTTTCTCCATTGAGTGTCTATTCCTTCATAGCTGTAGCTGGAAAAAGGGAGTAATCAAGGGTCTCCTTTGTTTTGGGAAGGAGAGGTGGGAGCCCAGGGCAACTGAGGAAAATAGCATCTTCTGTCTTCCAGTGCTTAGTCCTGGAAATCTCTGAGAGAATAGCCCAGAGGCAGAGAGCAGCAGAGCTATTTTGAGGAAAATCATTCGCTGAACCCCTGCTGGCCCCAGTTCCAGCCCCAAATTAAGAACAGATAAAAATGGAAGCTTAAAAAAGCTTTTTGTTTTTGTCTTTGGTTTGTTTTCTTGTTTTTCTTTTCTGTATGACAGAAGAAAGAAGGGAGGGGAGTCATTAACTCTGACTATAAATTTTATCTTTAATCTCTCCCTTTCTATTTTAAAATCAGGGGATTATCCAAGGCATAAAGGGGCGTGGACCAAAAGCCTTAAAGGAATTCTATACAATTGACTTACTCTCAGGAATTGGAATAGTCCAGTCTGCTTTTACCCTGCCCTTCAACAGGTTTCTGAGGCCTCTGCCTCCCAGCAGTTGCTTTAGCTCAGGATGGAACTAATCTTGGTATGTTTAGTTTACTGCCCACCTCACGGTTTACAACATATTGAGAAAGTTGTAAATAATTCAAAGTTTTAAATTAGCACCATACTTTGATTCTCCCAAATTCATCCCCATATTTTCTTATTGTTGGGACAAACATAAAAAATTCTCTGATAGGTCAATTGGTTGGAGCATTGTCCCAATGCACCAAAATTGCAGGTTTGTTACCCAGTCAGTGCACATACAAGAATTAACCAATGCGTGCATGAATGGAGAAGTCAATGTTTCTCTCTCTCTCTCTTTCTCTGTCACTCTCTCTCCACCCCATCCCTTCTCTTTAAAAGTAATTAAAAAATAAAATAAAAATAACCTTTAAAAATCCTCTGAACATATGTAGTCTACTACATATTGGTGAAAGGCTTGTAACAGTCATTAGGGATTTGGGTGACATGATAAGATTTTCCCAATTTTTTTGGAGCTCAGTCTGAACTCATCTCCATTGAATCGAAGCATGGGAGAGTTTTTGAGATATAATAAGGTGATTGTAGGCCATGTGGATTCTGTGAGGGCCTAGGTGAGAGGAAGGTCAGAGGTCTAGAGTCAGAAAGAAGCCTATTTAAACTATCCAAGCTAAGGGGAAGCATTAAGGTTGTCTTGACCAATCCTTATGATAGCACCATGGAGTCATGTATTAATCTGCCCATTTTATATATTAGACAAATGAGGCACAGAGAAGTTAAGACTTGCCCTACTTCACTAAGCCTCACAAGTCCAAAGCAGCCCCCAATTCACATTTCTTCCACAGCTCTCAATTGCCTGTGTGCGAATTATTTCTCACTGTGGTTTGGAACTAGTTTAGTTGCATTACATTCAAAGAATGCCTTGATGATAGTACAATGGTAAGAGGAGTCAGCTGTCATTCTCCCACCTCATTTCACACACATATACAATCTCCAGCCATATTTCAGTATGGGGCTGGCATCTAGGTAATCTAGACAAAAAGAGATGAAGCTTTGCGTGAAATCAATGGGAATAAATGGATGGGACAAGTTTCAGAGACACACCAAAAGAGTCGCAGGAGCTATAAACAGGAAAGCTAGAAGGGACATAAGGCAAGGACCTGCTCAACATGATGCTAGCCCCAGAAAAATAGGAATGGAAATAGTTGGGAGAAGGAGAAAAATTAAAGGGAAAAGATGTGAATTTAAAATTATACATTTTGACTTTAAGGTAAACTAACTTGTTTATAACTTTTGGAATATTAGATCCATATGACAGATATAAAATTGGTGTTGTTGATTTCCATATCGGAAGTGTTCATCTTCATAGTGATGCTACAGATACAAAAACAAATGACCTCAGTAAAAGAAGAAGTTCTAGAGAGAAAAGCAGAGGATAAGATAAAGGATCTTGAAGAACCACCACCTTTGAGGGTCAGGAAAGGAGAGCTAGGAAAGCAATAACAATGAGGAAGAATAAAGTACAGGAAAAAAGCAACAATAGAAAGAGAAGAGTCCAGAAAGTATTACATCACAGAAACCAAGGCAACAAGAAGATTGAAAAAGAAACAGATGTCCAAGAACCAGTTGGTGTGGGTAAGGAGAGTTGTACATTACAAGGCAGGGAAGGGTACTGGTGAGTTTCAAGAGAGGTCTCAATATAGTCATGAAGATGAAAATCAGATTGCAAGGGTTAAAGGAAGTGGTAGATAGATAAGAAGTTGGGTCACAGTTAAGTACTAAAAAGAAGAAAGTTTGTGTCCCAATTTGAAAAAACCAAACATTTTTTAATTTTTCCATAATAAGGGACAATATATTGAGAACCTGAAGCATTAACCATGGATCCATTATGTTTATAGAGGCTTCTATACATTGCTGATGTACACACAAAAAACGTGTATGAATCCACAAGTTTATTCTGCTTCTCTACCACACTTCGGCCACTACTGTCTCTGATAAGTAGCATTCACAATGTTGGAGCTCTAGCCCAGGGATTTCCAGGCTTTCATCAGTACAAAAGGGCATTGTCCTCAGTCTGCTAGCCAATCCAAGGCCATTAGCTTGTTCTTCTTTGAGAAGGTCCTGCCATAGGTTTAGAGACAACTACAGATCACTTGTATAGCTTGGTGACATAGTCAATTTGGGCTGCTGTAACCAATTACCATAGACTTGGTGGCTTAAACAACAGACAATTATTTCTCACAGTTCTGAAAGCTGAGAAGTCCAAGATCAAAGTGCCAGTAGATCTGGGATCTGGTGAGGACCCTTTTCCTCATTTGCAGATGGCTATCTTCTCGTTATATCCTCACATGGCAGAAAGAGAAGAAAGCCAGGCTGTCAGTGTCTGTTCTTATAAAAGCACAAATTCCATTCATAAGGACTCCATCCCTCTGACCTAATTTCCTCCCAAAGGCTCCATCTCTTAATTCTGTTGCAATGGGGTTAAGATTTCCACATACAAAATTGAGCGGTGGGGTAACAAACATGCAGTCCATAGCACTCAGCAATGTAAGTGTGAGTTTCTGGGGCTTCGAGAAAGGTTGCTGATGCTCTTAAGAGTCTTGGGGATATAGCAGTAGTTGTCACATTTGAAGGTGATAGATGTGTGCAGAGCATTAAATAAGAAAGTTGTCACTTTGTCTGATGTGTTTCCCTGTGAGAGGTTCCTGTTTCCAAATGGTGATCATTTGCCAACTCTTGACAATCCCCAGCTATTTGCTCAGAGGCTATGGGGCATAGATTTGATCAAACAAGGGATATCTTTGTCTTATTAATTTTTTTGTGTGTGTACATACATCTTTTTACAGCAACTGCCAACAAATGCACTTGGAAGAAGGTTACTAATATCTTTTTATCTCTGCCTTTCAGTGCCCCTTAAAGCTATCTGCTTCTTTAAAGTAGACGCACACCAGATCAATAGTTTAGTGGATTTATTCTAGTTCCTACCTCTGATCATTTCCTGCTTTTAACTTTTGTATTTTTCTTCTCTGTGGTCCTCCTGAGAGCAGACTCCCCTTCCCTCCGTATCTCTCACCTGGCAAATGAACTCTTGGTTGTTTCGCTTTATGTTTTCAATTCATCCTTCCTAGTGACCATCCTAAATCTGCTCTCCTTGGAAACACTGTCAATGATATCTCTGTCCTCCAGGGCCCAGAATAAACTGAGGCGCAAGGAACAATTAAAAACAGAGAACAAAGGTGTTCCATTACCGTTGTGCTTTGGGCTATAACAGAAACAGCCAGCACACCAGCCCTGCATGTGCGTGTGCACACAGAGAATTCCAAACCAAATGAGCAGCCACAATTATTACAACAACAATGCTATGGATTAGTACTAGAAATACGTAAACCTAAATATAAAAAGTATATCTGGTCTAGGCTTGGAAAAATATTTCATCTGTCCTGTGTGATGTCTTCAAAAACGTTATAATAGAAAAGAAGACATTCATGTCAAGGAACAGATCAAGGAAACTCTGTTTTCGGTAGTAATGATACCACTAAATATTCTGAGTGTTCTGAGGATATCTGAAAAGTTAAAAGCTTTTCAGATTCCTACATAGTGTCATTGGTTAGAATTGAGTAAGCTGTTATTGACCATACCCAAACATTGTTTAGAATGTTATCTCCAAAACTTGTCAATGTCACATAATTGATGGGAGGCCCCAGTTTGTCCAAGAAGGCCAAGGGGCAGTGGGGGACTGCACAGGACATTGCTGCCCTGACCATGTGGCTTTAGAAAAAAATGGATATCCTTGGTCTAGCCAAAAAGAAAAATGCAATTTTTATAGTTCTTTGTCTCTTTCACACACACACATATTCAAAAGACCCATTACTGTGCATGTGCCTTTTATTCTCCTTTTGAAAAGCTACATAATGAAGAAAGATTTATCCATTTTAGAATGCTGTCTGTGCACAAAGCAAAACCTGCTCACATCCTTCTGGCTTATAATATTGCTCTTTCTTCGAGCCTTGTAAAAGCCTGCATGAGCCCAGTTTGGCCTTATACAATCAGACCTTGGGGCAGGGAGGGGTAGCTGGTGTATGCAATCTGTTAGCTATTCTATAGCCTAATGAGTCTGGAGAAAGAAGGTTCCCCATGCGGAATGTTCTTCTCCATATCTGAGGTGCCGAGGAGGTGCTTTGAAGTTTCCAGCAGGTCTGAGACTGTTCAGTGAGCCTGCTGAACTCCTCTGGCTACAAGAGTGACCTGTCAATCAGTCGCTGACATGAAGTGATCACGCCAAAGGCTTGGCATCCCCTTGAACCAGTTTATACAGTCAGTGCTCATTCCCAAGGCCAGACTCAACTCAGCCCAACTGATCTACCCCAGAGTCTGCTTGAGTTTGCTGTGGGTTGACCGCCCCCCACCTTCCCACCCCAGTCAACTGATATGTACTGAGAAAGAGAGACAAAGAGAAACAGTTGGCCTGAGGTGGAAATGGCAGGGGGTGGGAGGGCAGAAAGGAAAGAAGCTGAGGAGCAAACCAGGGTTGCAGCTAAGAACTGCTCTCCCAGGGCCTTCAAAGAAAGCTTTAGAACTAATATTGAAGATTCAGAGAACTGTACTTTGGATAAATGAGGGCTGGGTATGGGCAGACCAGCTGGTACAAAAGCAAACAGTAGAGCTGGACCTGGGAGCAGCACCCATGGCTGTTACTGAAAAGATTCATGGGCAAACGTCGGTGGCACCTGCAAGCATAATGGGAAGGGTGGAGACGGTGGCAGCACTTATGTTTATTAATACACGTTGAACACTAGCCCTTCTGGCACAATGGAAATAGCAGAGATCTCTAATGGTGTTGGGGTGCGTGAGTGTGTGTGTGTGTGTGCTTTCCTAGGCGTGGCAAACAATTGTTACTGTATGTTCTTCAGGGCAGCATTAATAAATTAAATAGTTTTAAAAGAAAACTACTATCAGTGGGCAGAGTCTGAAAAAAACATTGAAATGATGAAGGTGCTGGTGACTGCACTGAGTCACACTGTGAGCTACACATACAGAGAGTAGAGGCAATGAGTCGAATGGTTGCTCAAGTACAGCCTCCTAAATGGCGTCCTTCCCAAGCAGGAAGGCGGAGCCGACTTGTACCTACTCCCAGCAGTCCTGCACACCACCACCTCCTTTACCCTGGCTGTGCAAGTCAGATGCACACTTTCATAAAGCTGATTCCCCTATGACAGATCCTCAAATGTAAAGGACCACATGGGAACTTACTCAGGTGCAGATTGAGCCCTGCCCACCCCACTCTATCCCACCACCAGAGATCAGATTCGGTGCCTGTGCAATGGGACTCAGAAATGTGAACTTTTAAAGCTCTTCAAAAGTCCCAGAAACACTGTTCTAGCCAATACAGAGGCTGACACTGGATGAAATAAAATGATAAATGTTTCCTTTAGAGACTGTACTGTTTTCTTCCCTTGAGGATACTCTACTTACTGTCAGTTCTCATGGACCAACCATAGATGAAAACTAGTCCAGGATATACACAATACCATTGGACATTTACATTTTAGATTAAATTTAAGTCAACATGTTACCTACTTTACGAGTACTTGCCATTTTAAACATGTTGCTTACTTTAGATTGGGAGGTCGTGCTATTGGGTGAAGGGAAGTCTCACAGCAACAGAGAGAGGACTTCTTCCTGCTGTCCCCCAAATCAAGAATCTATAGCTAAGCCAGGCCCTGGATGCGTGTGTCATCTTACTGGGACCATTTCACTAGCAATGACATTGACTATATTCTCTCATCTTGATCCATTCATGTTGCTATAACAAAAATAGCATAGACTGGGTGGTTTAAATAACAAATACTTATTTTTCACAGTTCTGGAAGCTGGAAGTCCAAGATCACAGTGCCAACAGATAGGGTGCCTGGTGAAGGACTGCTTCCTGGTTCATATACAGTCATCTTCTCATTGTGTTTTCATATCGCAAGGGGACAAGAGAGCTATCTGGGGTCTCCCTATTACTGTTTAAAATGGCACTAATCTCATTCATGAGCACTCCACCCTCGTGATAAAATCACCTCCCAAAGGTCCCATATCCTAATATCATTACAGTGAGGACTAGGTTTCAACATATGAATTTTGAGGGAGACACAGACATTCAGCCTATGGCACCTTCAAAGTCAGACTTATCTCACCACCAGTATAAGGCAAATGTCCAGGAGGGCAGAAGGAGCTTCTGCCAGGTAGTCCAGCATCAGTTTTGATAATATATTCAGCCAAACCCCTTGAGCTGAGTTAAAGCGTAAAGTCCAGAGTTTGATGAAGAAGATTCCTCACTGCCTCTAGAAATACGAAGCTTCACCACGGGACGCCAGCAAGATGCCCTCTCCCTTCTGGAATCAAATGACTCTGTTCTTACCCTAATCATTGTTGGACACATAAATCACGATTAATGTGGACACATAAAGCAAGAGTGATTAGAGGAAAAAAGAACACACTGAGGGATCCATTAAAGAAACTCGGATCCCTCCGACCCCTCTCTATTGAAGCAGGTGTACGTTTGCCTCTTTTGTAGGCTGGGGACTGTCTTGGCCTATGGAGAATTTGGCCTCCCTAAAGCCCTACCACAATGATTTGCCATCCACCCAGCCCTGAGCCACATGTGAAGCCTGCTTTTTTCCAAATAAAAGTATGCTTTTATCTCTGCAGCCACCTAAGAAAAGCAATGGAAAGTAATTAACACCCTTTCCATTTTGTCCTCAGTTGTTTAAAATCTAATTAGATCCAAGTGGAAGGGAGCCTTGCTATTGTGGTCAGTCTCGCTGTGCTTTAGAATGTCTTGGCAGCTGGACTAGGTAAGGAGGCCAGCAAGACAAAATGATCTCTACTTTACAACCTTGTGTAAGTATAAAAAGGAAAATATTTGTTGAGAAAGTCAATAGTGGTTACCACAGCCAAATAAAATTGTCCTCAATACCTCTGAGGTGATAAAAATTATGCTTTTTTGCTGCTTACAAGAAAGGAGATGAAAATAATGACCATTATATAATTGTTAATATTTATCAAGCACATAATATGTAATGGACACTGTCAAAATTTACATAAATTATCTCTTAATTTTCATAAACATTCAATGAGTTACTTTTAGTATTCTCATTTTACAAATGAGAAGATAACTGGTGGATTTTTTTTTTGAGTGGATCATTCTATTGATTTGTAAGAAGAAGTTAATGGAGTTCACCAGGGTCTCCCTTAAAAAGTAATTGAGGAAAAAAAATTTTTTTGACACTCCAATAGCTTAGATAACAACAAATGTAAAACAGAACGAGGACTCAAAACACTGGTATATTGATGCCAAAGCTCATATTTTTAAGAATTGTGTTACGTTGTCTATTATGCTGTTTCATAATTTGAATAAATCAACGGGAAGGACGTTATAGTCCATATGTTAGGAGCATATATAAATCATTTTTTATAAAGTCTCCTATGACATATATTTGGGCCAACTATCATTAAATAAATTGCTGATTATTATGTATTTCTCTGAAGTGGAAATTTTCTTAAGGTTGAATTACATAAGGGAGTTGATAAACTGCAATTCGATTTGCTGTTGATGAAAAATGTGATTCATGGTCTCGTGGAGTTAGAAGCCACATTAGTCATCTCGTAGGATCCTGGATCCAATGCAGATACTTCATCTGCAACATCTCTAGTGGAAAATCCTGGTAGTTCAGGCAAGAGGCACTACTCCTCTTATTAATGAATGCTTCAAGATCCAAATCAAGAGGTAATTCCTGCGTGAGTACTTCCCTGATAGATACAGTAGGACTTCTTTTAACGTTTTTATCAGAGTATAGTTTTACATGGAGATGGTCATTTAATTTTTTTCTCTCTCTTATTTTCTTTCTGGCTTTATTGAGATATGATTGACATATAAAATTGTGTGAGTTAAGGTATACAATATGATTTGATAAATGTATATGTACTTTATAGTAATTATATTAACAGTTTATATTAAAATTGAATAATAATTATAGCAATATATTGTATAAAATTTATGTGAATGTGATCTTTCTTTCCCTCAAAATATCTTATGGTACCATACTCACCCTTCTTTCATGATAATATGAGATGACACACTGCCTACTTGATGAGATAAACTTAGGCACTCAGACAGCATGCAGTTTATTTATTTATTGTTAAATTATTTTACTGTTGTTCAATTACAGTTGCCTGCATTTTCCCCCCACCCCAGGCAAAACCACCTCACTCCCTTGTTTCCACCCTCTCCCTTGGTTTTGTCCATGTGTCCTTTATAGTACTTCCTGAAAACCCTGCACCCATTATGCCCTCCTACCTCCCCTCTGGTTACTATCAGATTGTTCTTAAGAACAGCATGCAATTTAAAACTTATAAATTATTTCTGAGATTTACCATTTAATATTTTCAGACCACAGTTGATTGCAGCTACCTGAAACTGTGGAAAGGGAAATCACAGATAAGGAAGGACTACTGTATACAATGCATTATTAACTAGAGTCATCATGCTGGATATTTATTTGATACCCCAGATGGCTGGGTTCCACGTTCACGTGGGGACACCAGGTTGGCTTTCTGACCAGAGAAGGCTGCTGACTATGTCCTGTGATCAGGTGAGGCCAGCAGTTGAACTCTACAATCACCTCTAGTTGGATGAGGTTGCAGGCTGTGTTCCCTAGCAAAGCAATACCACTGGTGATGCCACAATTGGACAGGGCTGCAGGCTGTGCTCTACAATTATACCTGGTGTGTTAGGACATCAGACTGTGCTCCCCAACTAGATGGCCTGCAATCAGGTAGGGTACCAGCTGTGCCTTGAAGTTGGGTAGGGCCATAGCTTGGAATTCATCACCAGGTTGGCTGTTGGCCATGTACCACTGTTGGCCAAGGATGCTGGTTGGCCTCTCTGTTTGGGCAGAGACATCAGCTATATCCAACACTTGAGTGAGGCTGAAGATTGTATTATGCCATTGTGAGAGGGCTTTCTGGTCTGATGGGACCATAGACTGTGGATTGTGTGGAATCACTGACTGGCTTTCCAGCATGGGCGAGGCTGTCTGCAGGCTGTGTTCATAAATCAGGCTTTGCTATATGGCTGAGTGGTAGGGCTATAGACTATGCTCAGTAGTTAGGCATGCCATCAAATTATCAGATTTTCTATTCTGTTATCATTCTGTTATCTACTTCTGTTATCATTGGTATGTAATATTTTTCATGGACATTGTTCATTATATTTAAATTCGAAAATTTATTTTCCTGAAATTCATAACATTCTCTTTATCTGTAAAATAAAATCTGTAGTACTCTTTTGCTCCTCCCTCAATTGTCCCACCATCTCTCCTTAATCATGCTTGATGACTAAAAGTTTATCAATTTCAGTAATCTTTAAAAACCAAGATATTTGTTGATTTTTGTATATTATTATTTTTGTCCATTTATATTATTCTTTCTATTTTCTATAGTTTTGATTTGTTTGTCATTCTCTAGTCTTGATTTCATTAAGACCAGTCTCTAGTCTTTAAATGAAATATTTATTTTTATCCCTCTTATTTTCTTTAAATGCATTTAAGTTAAGAATTTTCCTGTACTGATTTAGATTCATTCCAAAAGTTTTGATATGCTAATATTCCTTGTCATTTCATATAAAGTAATTTTAATTTGTTTTCATTGCTTCTTTTATTCATGGATTATTGAAGTTTGTTGTTTAATTTTAAAAAGTTTGGAATTTCCCTTATTATGCTTTTGTTATTGATGTCTATCTAAATCTCAAAGTAGTCATAGAACAAACTGAACAATTTGAATTGTTTTAAGTTTTTGAGACTTTCTTTTTGGCCCAGCATATAGTCAATTTTGACAAGTGCACACGAAAATAATTTACATTTTATTAAGGGTGATTTTGGTGTTCTATATCTGTCAATTGAGTCATGTTTATTAATTTTGTTGCTGAGATCTATACCATAACTGAATTTTTGTCTGTTTGTTAAATTAACTTTAACTGTAGAAATTTTCTGCATGTCATTTTAGATTTGTTTTGTTTGTTTTTGCTTTATTTTGAAGCTATGACATCGAGTGCATATAAATGGATGATTGGGATATCTTTCTATGGATTAACCTCTTTATCATTATAAAATACCCTTGCTTCTTGCTATTCATGTCTATTTTGTTTCTTAATATAGCTAGTCTTCTTTGTTTGGTTTTTGTGAGGTAAAATATTTTTCCTACCTTTGACTTTGAAAATGTCCATGTCTTTACAAGAAATATGTGTCTTTTGTCGGCAATTGATCTTAGATTTCTTTGGAGCATTTATCCCATTTACTATTTAAAATAATTTCTAACAATAGCTGGGTTTATATCTACCATCTTATCACTCACTTTTCATTTTGCCCATTAGTTCGCTTTACCTTCTTTCTTCATTTCTTTTGTGTTAACCTTACATATTTATTATTCTGAAATTTTCTTTCTATTAACTGTTAGTCACAATGCCTTATACTCCTTTTGTTAGGAGTGTCATAGATATTATGAAACACATCTTTGAATTCTGTAGTCAAATTCAACTTATTACATTTAGCACTTTATAGTACTGTTAATACCTCAAGCTTCTTAAACTCCTGACTTCTATTGTTGTCATAGATTTTATTTCTACATATAAATATAATCCCACAGATATTCAATATTCATATATAGGAATATATACTCGTGTATTTATTCTATATTTATATTTTATCCTTTCTGATATTTTTTTATTCCTTCCTACTTTTTTTGTTGTGATAATCTCTCTGTCTGATACATTCTATTTAGGTTTTCTTTTATTACAGGCTTATTAAAGAAAAGCTCTTTCAGTGTTTGTCTCAAAACATTTATGCTTTCTGTAGTATATTGCAGAATGCATAATTCTAGATTGGCAGTTATTTTCATTCAGCACTTTAAAGATATCCCATTGGCATCTGGCGTCCATTGTGTTTATAAAGAAGTCAGCTAACAATCAAATTGTATTTTCTTTGAAGGTAATGTGACTGATTGTTTTCTCTGAATGCTTGCAAGATTATTTTCTTTTCCTTTAGTTTCTTGTTTTCTTTACCAGATTATTATGATGTGTCCATAGTTGCATTTTCCCTACTTTGGATTTTCTAAATTCTTGAATCTTTGGGTTGATGATTTTTTTTAATTTAAAAAATGCTTAATTATTATCAAATATTACTGCTGTCTTATTCTGTCTCCCTTTTAGGATACCTCATATATATTTTTTTTCATGCTATATATTTTAAGTATATTCATATATTTTTTCCTCTGTTCTGTTCTACTAATTTTCCCCTCTGTGTATCAGTTTGGATGTTTTCTTTGACCTGCACTGAATGAAGTAATTGTGTTTTATTGTATCCAGAAAGTTTTAGGTATTGTTTTTTGTTTATATGTATGCTTGTTTGTTTTTAGTTCTAGAATAATTTTTATAAATATCTTTCATTTATTTGGTCCTCTTCTCTAATTTCTTTAATATATTACTTACATTTAATTAAAATACTTTGCTGCTAACTATGTTACCTAGATCATCTATTTCTGCTTTTTCTCTTACTTATTGGTTATATTATCTTGCCTCTTCACACATCTATTAATTTTTAAGTATATGTCAAATATAATGAATAGAAGAATCATAAAGGGTTCAAATCATTTTATCTTTCACCATAGAGTGGTTCTTACATGTTTAAGCAAATATAGTGAGGGCATAATTATTTCAATTCAATTAGAAATTCATTTGGGGCAAAACTATTGCAATATTTATAATATTCAGTCTATTTCTGATTTTCACTGCTCCAAGGGCATAAACCTCCTAGATTTTTTATTAGAACTTGTGTAACTCTATCCCCTGAGCCCCAGAACAGTAAATGTTCCATATCTGCTCTTTATAAGTTTCTGTCAATATATCCAGCCCTCTAGCAAATGTCTGGAATTGCTGACAGGTAATGTTCTTGATGTAAATTCTCTCAGTGGTGGATTTTAAATTCAAAGCACCAAAAAACTGGATACATTCCTCTGCCTTTTAGAAACTTTTAACTTAGTTCCCCTTCAGGTCCAGAACATATTTGGGCAAAGAATTATTTGAGTCTCCCCAAGTTTCTAAATTGCCACACCAGCCCCATTTAACTGCTAAAAGTTTTTGGTGGTTACTCTTACCCCAGCAGAATCCTGCTGCTTGAACAACACTAGTTCTTGGGTCAGGGCCAAAACTAGCAGATGACCCAGGTTGAAAAATGGCTGAAGGCAGTCAAGTTACTTCTCCCCTCTTAGGAGTACAGTTTATCTCCTCTCTGTGACTTTCACTGTCTCTCATGCACTCAGAAACAAGACTCGTGTAACTTATCTGTCCATTTCTAATGGTTGCAATGGGAGCATTATTCTGCCAGCATCCACTATATCCTACTCAGAAGCAGAAGTCTATTATATTCTATCAAAAAGCAAAAAGCAAAAAAAAAAAAGTTAGGGATCTTTTGCTTGCAAGTAGCAAGCAACCCAGTGCAAACTATCTTAAGAAAAAAAAAATTATTGTTTCACCTAATTGAAAAGTCCATGTGTAAGGCTGGCTTCAGATATCGGTAATTTGAGGAATTTCAAAAAAATATAGCGTCACTCAAATTAAATGGCCCCAGAGTAGGAGATGCATGATTCCTCAGAGCAAAATCTGCATCACATGATTAGAGGAAAAATGAGTAGTCTGTGGGCAGTAAGAGCAGATGCCCACTACACCTGACCAGTAGAGCCATCATCCATCTCTTTATCTTCTCAATTGTCATAGTTTCTACCAGTCATTTATCACTAAAATGTATTATTATGTCTTATGTATTGCTCGGGTTAAGCTGAAATGTTGTTCTCAACACTCTTTTGGTATCCAAGCATGAAAATTCATGCTGGACTGCTAATAGATACTTAAAAAATGTCCCTGGCTAGGTTGGTCCTGGGACATGTTACCTTCCTTCTTTCACACTACACATCAACAACTGAAAAATTAGTTTCTCAGTTTTTAACCCTAATTCTATGCTAATGCAGGCCGTCATAAGAAAACACTTTAAAATTAGCCATGAGTTATCGTTGTGTAATTTGCACAGTATTGTTTTGATGAAAAACGAAATGAGAGAATGGGTGAATGTGCCTCACTCATCCATGAGCCATTTCACTGATGTGCAATATTGGGTTCAGCATGACTTCGTTTGCTGAGACATTATATATCCTATTTTCCACCTTCCAGATAGGCAATTATGGGGGGACTTCAGTGCTGCTCTCCAAGAGACTATATTGTGGGCTAAAGTGAGTTACATCAGAAATGCTGCCCCATTTCCTCCCAACTATTTGATGTGTCTCTCCCCAAAAAAGAAATGGTTTTGATTTATTTCTTTCACTTTTTTGCTGCCAGGAATTACATAAAAGAGTCTATACTTTGAACCTGAACTTGAAACTAGTAATTGACAATACAGTCAGTAGAGGCTAATAGCAGACCAGGCTATTTTCAGTCTGTGTACAGATCCCACCATGGCTGTGTTGACTAAAGAAATTTGAAATAGAAAGACCTAAAGGAGCTAATAAATTAGAGAAAATGCATAGTGTGATGATAAAGAGCACAGTCACTGGAGTCAGAATCCCAGCTCTCCTGGGTGGCCTTGAGTCTCAGATTCCTAATTTGTATCATTAGGCCATTGTGATTAATTAGATAATGTATGTGAAGTAGTTAGCATGATACTAGACATAACCAATAATAAACAGTTATTACTGATACTTTTATTGAATTGTGCAGGAAACACTAGAGATAGCACCACCAACTATTTATCACCATGGTAATGAGCTAATGTGGCAATGGTCATAGACAAGTGCAAAAAAAGCTTAAGGATTAGGCTGTTTCAAATGTGTTCATATAATGCTTTTCCTGAATGTTAAAATGCCCCCAAAATTGTTTTGAATGTCTGTAGACCAAAGGGCAGAGACTATCATTAAAAGTTAACACCATTAATTATGACAGAGAAAAAATTAGATGTACATTCATTGCTATGGGTACCCATGTTTTTCAGGACTTAAACAGATGTAAAAGCCACCTGATACTGAAGCATACAAACTCTTATATTAAATGTAATTATTTTCCCAAAAATAATTAGGAAGAAACTATGTGGAATGATTTGTATTTTATTTATTCATTTATTTAACCTGCATCTGTTTTTAACCCCTAACTCATCCTAGATTGAAAGCCATTAGTATGCAAGCTCTATCCATTTTTTCTGTCCCAGGTTTTGACTTCTCTTCTTCCACTCTTTTGAACCTTCTCCCTGAGAATATTCTGTTCACCTAGTTATCATGGATATTTATTCATTTGTGATTGATTTGAGAAACATATAATATGTGTCAGACCTTATGTTATAGATAAGATCACAGGTCCCACTTGCATTCCAGTGGAGGAGAAAGTAAGAAAAGAGAATATTTTAGCATAACAAGATAGATGTGCACTGATTGTGAGAAAGTATGGAATTTGGGTCCTAAGTGATCAATGGGAGTTATGCAGACTGTCGAGGAGTGAGGATTTGGACATGACCAAAGGTACAGAGGCAAGAAATAGCTCAGCATGGCAAGAAACTAAAAACCATTTGATGTTGCTCAAATATTAAACAAAGTAGTAACTGGCAAAGAAATGCTGGAGAAGTAGACAAGGTCAAAATAGTGAAGTGCCTTTCTTCCCTTTTAAACATTTTAAGTTTTTTTCTGTACATAGTGGGCAGGCAGTGATGGGTCTTGAACCAAAAAGTGACATGGTCAGATTTCACATATTAGCTAGACTAATGAGTGGAGGACATTTAAGGCTATGGCAAGTGGCAACAAGGCCAGTTATGAAGCAGTTTAATCATTCAGGCTAGAAACCCGAGGGTCTGAATGCTCATTGGTAGGTGACAGACTAGAGATTAGACAAAGGTATGTGTGGGGAAGATAAAATTTGCAACTTGTCCAAAACAACTGGTTTTTAAAAAGCTGACAAAATATTTAAAAACTAGAGAAAGATAAGTTTAATAAGAAGAAATCAATGAGTCTACGTAATATGTAATTAAGTTATGCCAGTCTCACATTTTACCCAAACCATCAGAATTTTCCTGGCCTCTGTCCAATCTTCCTTTCAATCTGGGACAGACTTTGGGTAGCATTGCCACTGGCACTGGAGGCTTCCTCAGCGGCCTCCATTTTCTTCCTCATAAGCACCGTGGAGTCAGGTCTTCAGGCCTTAGATTGTGAGGCCATTGCTGTACATCTTCTCTGTCTCCTATAACTCATGGTCAAGGTCCTAGGTCCTGAGTCTTTAAATGAGAAAGCTACTTCCTTATCTGCTTCCCAACACCTTTTCTTCAACTTTAGGCCATTTTTTTCTTCATATTCATTTCCAGCATCCATCTTGATACTTTTCTTTAAAGTAGAACTTCTTGGGCTTCCAGACAGAGAAGTTCTTCTTTGAAGCCTAACCAATATCTTTTTATTCTTCACTGTTTAAGAGAAGCATATTAAATGGTGGGGAAGCAAGTTATACTCTTCAGTGACAGCTGTTTTATTCACCTATGGTTTTAAACCTGGATTCTACAAACTACAACCCACAGGCCAAATCTGGCTCACTACCTATTTTAACCAAGTTTTATCAGAACACAGCCACACTCATTCATTCAGGTCTTTTCTCTAGGCGCATGTGTGCTGCAGTGGAAGAGTTGAGTAGTTGTCCCATGTGAGAACTGTATTTACTGTGTGGCGCTTTATAGAGAAAGTTTGTTGACCCCTTTTCTAAACGACTATCAAGACTTTTTTCCTCTGGTAGTCGCATCTATTCTGTAGAAGTGCCTATATGCAGAGAGCCTTTGGAACTCCACTTGCTCCCTGCCACTGGTAATGTGTCCCGACCCTGATGCCTGTTTCCCATGGGACGACAGTCTTCAGCATCACCAATTCCCCCTCTCTCTCCATAGCCCACCCTAGTGACCATCTAGGAGTTTCAATAAATTTGACAAAATTTTTACAGAACACTGCTTTTCATATATGCTATCAATTTTTAAAATTTGCCCTGCAGCAGTACATGAAAGAGCACTGAGCTGTTAGGCTTCCATAAGTCATTTAATTGCTAACCATTTATTTGCTATTATTAATTCAAGTAAGCCTATCAAGTACATATTCGACACCATGCACTCTGCTACAGATAGGGGACATTTAAACAAGTGAATAGCACAGTGTTCCTTAGTTCTAAAGGAATGCCATTTGAAAGTTAGAGACAGGATGACAAATGATACAATGTGATAAGTACCAATCAAGACAAGAAAGAAAGGCTATTGAAGAACACAGGAGGGAATAATTATATTGTCCTACAATGGAGACATTATGATGACTTTAGAAATAAGAGATTATGTCAGTTGAACTTTAGAGATCAAATTTGCCAAGCAGCAAAGGAGTGAAGTACACGTCAGACAGATATGGCTAAGGTGAGACAAAGCATATTTTGGAAATGGCAAATAATCTGGGTGCCTAGAACACAGACAGCACCCTGCGCAGTAACAGGAGATGGGAAAGAGAAGACGGCTGGGGCCAGACAGAAAAGGTTTAGTTGGCACGTGCATCAAAAGTCATCAGAGAGATTTAAGGAAAAGAGTGGGCTGAATCCCAGAAAATTCAGCTCTGTGACTTGGGACATTTTGGGGATTCTGTTTCTGTAAGTGTTCTTAGTTTCCCCATCCATAAGGGATCTCTTGTGGCTGTTTTGAGGACTAAATGATGTATATATGCAAAGTACTTAAAAAGTGCCGGATTCGTATTAAGTAGTTTTTCCTAAAAAAAATCTCTTATTGTCTCCAGGAGTGAACTTCTTATTTGTGACACATTGTTAAGACATATTTGGAAAACCCACCATTTCCCTACTCCTGAGTTACCCACCACAGAGCACAAAAGAAGCGATGGTCTGTCTCAAGCTCTGCTCCAGTCAGCATCCAAGTGGGTGATGTGCTGGCTGCACACACATCAGGGTGCCGAGAGTGCCGTGTGTTTGATGACAAATTGTGGGCAGAACCAGCTATAATCACTCATGCCAAATGAAAGAGAAGGCTATCTACAAGTTTTTGCAAAGTAAACCCTTACTCCATTACCTAAACCACTGATTTTCAACTTTTTTTCATCTATTAGCACACACAAACTAATTATTAAAATTCTGTGAGTAACCAAAAAGTTTATGCTTGCCACTCTGACAAAAAATAGTTATATTTTTTATTTATGCATACTGGATGACTATTGTTGTGTTGGCTGTCGTCATTTTTTATTTGACAACCTAAGGGAAAAGAGGTCAGTGCCCCTACTACATGGTCAGGTATTGCATGTTTTAAAAATTCTTATGGCACACCAGTGTGCCTACCAGGGCACACTGGTTGAAAATTGCTGACCTAAATCAACATTATTTTAAGCTGCATTTTGCTTCCTTTGGAATTTTCTTCTGGAACACTTTCTGAAAGCAATCTTACTCATCAGAATTGTTATAATTTTTAGAAAGCTGTCCCCTCTGATGTTTATCGTATGCAGCTATATCTGACGAACCTAGCAATGAAGTTCTAGGGATTGTCAGCAGAGCAAATTGATCTCCTTTATTATACAAAATTTGACCTTTATTTCCCCCCTAAATAATATCGGTATTTGATGTGGTTTTTCATTTTTAAAAACACCAACGCAGTAACAAGAAACTATAGTGTCTGATGTGCTAAATGCCAGTTTGGAGAATTGACTGCCCAGAGGCTAACTGGGCAGTAGCTGTCTTTATTCACCCACTGCAACTCCCTCAGTCGAGAAATGATCTCATCACATTGCTCATCTAGGTCATAGTCCTGAGAGTAGTTCCATAAAATGATTAAACCGCAAAATAGTTCTATTCTGGCTCAGAACATTTGCATTGGCCCATACCAACACTCCATGACACTTCCCTTCCTGCTCTTCCTCCAGGCCATCTGCTCTGCCCACGCAGACTGCAGCACCCAAGTGCCCCCTACTGATCTTCCAGGGGTGCTCAGTATGTCCTCTAGTCCGGATTTCACTGAAGTTCAGTAATTTGTTCTTATATTAAAATAAGAAGGGAAATAATTTGCTTGACTGGATTCTTTACTTGACACTGTTAATATGGACCATTCTTCGATCAACATTTTTATGCAAGAAAAGCTTCAAAATCAATAGATGGTGGATAAAGTATAAAAAATGCATATTCCAAGAAACGCAACCAATATGTATACATATATATGCATAAATGACTCATGTTCATATAAAGTACATTTCTAAATAGAGTCCAATTATTTTACTTGTGTGACACGGGTGAAATGGATTTGTAACAGGACTATTTGGCTCATTCACTCAATGATTTGCTCATTTATTTATTTACTAAATCAATATCTAAGGAGGGCCACTCCATCAGTGAACATTTTGTTTTCTCCTTTGTATTCTTTCTCATAGCTCTTTGCAGATCACTTATAATACTATTTATTTTTAATATGTATATCCTAAATATCTCTAATCTTAAGAAAATAATATGCTCAGAATTGTTTTAGTATGCTAAGAAGATTTATGTGCAATTATTTTTACTGCAGCATTATTTATAGTAAAAAATGTAAAACAATCTAATTATTGAGCAATAGAGAAATGGTTAAATAAAATAATAGCACCTGTGCATATCAAACACTATAATGCCATCTTAGTGCTCATGGGGAATTTTTAATGATGGCACAATATTTGTTTTATAATGTTAGTAGAAAATGATATATAACACTTTATTTCTATTCCTAATAAAATTCAAGCTCTATTAAAACATTTATGATTAAAATGTGTTGATATGTTAGTAGTGGTCATTTCTAAATTAGAAAATTAAAAATATTATCTGTTACTTTCTTTTATATGTCTATATAATAAATACATATAATTTTTATAATCATAAAAAAAACCACAAGGTATTTGGGATCTTTCTTTCTTTTGTTTTTGTTTTTTAGTAAGCCCCCTAAGTATGTCATACAGTGTTTACACTGCAAAGGAATCAGGAGAAAAATAAAATAATAAACTGGTTCTCACAGAGACAAATAAGTTAAAAAATGGCAATGCAAACAAGGATGGAAATTGAAACCGAGAATTTGTTTACTGTAGGCTACTACCACTGAAAGAGTTAAGAAGTGCAACTTTAGTGAGGACTCTGGAGCAGGAAATCATGTGCAGAGGCAGGCACGATGCATTTGAACAGGTGGAACGAAGGGAGAGACACGAGAATCTATGAACACATGCAGACAGTCCATGTTTTGCTTTTTGTTTTAGGATAGAGAAGGAATTACATTCCATAGACAGTGTCCTGTTAGAAAAACAGAGACCAGTCTATTTATTTATTTAAAACAGAAAAGAATATAGAATAGAAATTAGGAGCATACAAACCATAGAAAGGTCTGGCCAGAGTCAGAAACTCCTGTCCTTGGGTTGACAACCTGCGGAAAACCACTAACACTTCACTCTTCCTCCCACACATCTGTGGCAGGTGAGTAGACAATGAAAACAGAGGTCATTACCAAACTCAGCTCTGTGAAACCCAGAGTCTACTATCAGAAAAAGAATAAAATGGCTTTGCTCTTGCCTCTTTTCTTCTTTCCAAACCTTAAGTCTGGTCCAAAGCTGCAAGTCAGTCTATCCAAAACATGAGAGACAAAGTGGCCCAGAAAATGTAGTTCCCAGGCAGGAAGCCTCTGTCACACAGGATAAAGCAGAGAAGAGCATAAGGACAAGTGCTGAGTACCTCCCTCCTCCCCAGGTACTTAGCACAGTGGCTGCAATAAAGCCTTGACAGCCAGGGTGAAGATTTTAGCCTTAAAAAAGGAATGGGGTTCCTTAAGCAGATGAAAAAAATATACTACAATGGAAAGGTAAGTTGGTTAAGAAAAACTTATCTCACTGTGGCAAGTGCACTCTGAGCTGCTTCAGCAGGAGAGAGTAGCATGAAAACCACCAACAACCTCAGTGAACACAGGAGAAATCAGAAGTGGAGTCAGACTGGTTGGGATCGGAGTTAAGGGCCATGGGCCCACATCTCCCTATTGGTCTGAAGCTACTTTGCATGAACCACACAACCACTTTGACCGTTTTAAGAAGTCACTTTGCCCAAACAATCAGTTCAATTAAAGAAGCATGAAATCCTACTGGTTTAAAACTATTGTTCTGGTTACACCGTATAGACCCAACTTACAGCTTCCGCAAGTCAAGTCTGGTCAAATGAGAAATGCCACATTCATACACACTAGTCCTTCCAATGAGGTTTTTACTCAGATACTATTTTCATATCATCACATATCTGATTTTCATCATTTCTCCCTAAGTGGTTTAGGAAAATTATATTTTATATCTCTAATGAATTATGAATAGAACGATTTTTATATAACTTCCCACTTGCTGAAAGATAATTTCTTTTTGGAAACAAAAAAATCTCAAGTGGCAAAAAAAGAGAAAGAAATTGAAACCATTGAACTCTACTCACTTGTGAATGTGGGTGGGGCAAGGAAACTCTTTATATGGGAGAAAGTCATAAAGGATTTCCAATAATTTACCCTACTCTCCTACTATCTATCCTGTCTTTACAACCCACTGGTCTGTAAATTCTTCAGATGCGGATGGTGCGCTTTATGTTTCCCAGGGCTACTGACTTCAGGCACTTGCCCATAGGTCTTGTTCGATGAATAAATCTATTCTAATAGCTTCCATATCACTGCTGCTACATCACAAGTCTGTGTTGAGACTTGAAATAATGGAAGTTTCTTAGCCTAGAATTTTATTGTGTTAGATGCCATTCAATAGAAGCTTTAAAGGAGAAGGAAGTGGATGAGAAAAAGGAGCAGGAAAAGGACAAGGAAGAAAGGAAGAATAATAAAAGGGAAGGAAGCGTGATGTAAAACTTTCACCGAGGACTTAAACAATATCTTACCCAAAACAATTATAAGGGCTGAGGTAAAACATGAATTAAGGCAAAATGGAGTCAGACATGGTTTTGATAGACTGCATTAAAAAAGATCTGTGTTAAACACACCTATATGTAGAAAGCAAGGACGAGACTGTAAAAAATTTGCAGGTAGTCTCCTAAAATATGTTTGTGAAGACACTGTAAACCACCACAAATCTCTTGAGTGGAGGTAAACAAAAAATTCCATATAAAAAGTCATGACAAACTGACAGTGTTCGCTGTGACCTATAATTTCCTAAATAAATTGATTTCTATAAAAATTTGCATATTATTACCATTAATAATTATGATATTATTATCTACTCAGCTCAGGTACCAGGCACTGCAATTAAAAAGTATCATTTCTGCTACATTTTGGAGAAATCCTTTCAAGTCAATTTTCATTAGATCAGCTTTTGACATAAATTTTGTCCCTTGCAGAGAAATTTGGTACAATATCTGCAGGCCCATAAAATAAGAAAGCATATTTTCATTAAGGAAACTGGGTGCTATATATTTATGCACAATGCCACCATGAAAATAAGGAACCACAAAACTAAGAGCTTTAAAAACTCCAGGTCTTTCCACAGAATTCTCTGGTCAGTGCATTTTTGTGTGAAGAAGTGTTAAAGCTGAGACTCAGATTCTTCTGTGGAGCTGCCATGCTTTTGCCTTAATAAAGATCTGGGGCCAGAAAGAATTGCCAAGATATTTTCTTTCCAAAATTACATTTCTCTTATAAATATCTCTGGGAAACAACCTTAAGAATCTAATAAACCCTGAATCACTTTACCAGTGACCTTATTTCTGTTTGAAAGTTCTCGTCAGCATTCTGGAGGAAAAATTGAAATTTGTGATCTTTTGACGAGCCACACTGATGAAACCTATGATTTCGAACCCAGAGTTCTGAGAGACTTTCTAAACTGGGAACAGGGCTTCTGATGTCCAGGATCCGATAAAATGCCTACCTGCATGCCCTTGGCACTCTGTTCCTTTTTGGTCACCTCCACAGGCTCGAGGAAATTTTTGTGGTAATACTATAATTAAACAGCAGGTTGTAGGTTTAAATGTACCAGGAGGGATTTTTATCCCCCCTTTTATGACCCTCCCCTCCCCAACTTTTCCACCCTATGGCCGCAGTTTTGCAAAGCTGCCTTTATTGTCACTCACTTGGCTTGTATTTTTATCTGATTGGGAATGACATACCTGCAGAGGCTATGCTTTTTATCCTCTCCTGTATTTTAAAGCTTGTTTCTCCCTCAGTCCTGACACCAGCAATCTTTTGTGGTTTTTCTTGGACCTCAAAGGCTTAATGGTCCAGTAGTGAACTGGAATCTTTGGAAATATATTTCAACTACCTCTAACAGCAGCTTCAGAGAAGTCCAGGGAACAGCTACTCAGAAGAGCAAAAGGGGTGCCCATGGCTAAATGTTCCAGGGAGGTTTTTGTCTTTAAAATCAAGTGAATATATTAAAAGATTGCTTTCAAACCTGCAGCACTCACCCAGATAGCTTAGGGAGGCTTCTAGATTCGCTGGGGATAAGAAGATCAAACCAAGTTTAAAAGTTAATTAGTTAGCTCTCTTCCCGATGTCTGGGGGCCCCTTCCCTGTGGAAGCGGGGAAGGGAGGAGCATGGTAAGGGGAGGAAAATGCTTCCATGAAACTAGTTATTTGGAAGTCAGTAACATTAAATGCCTAGTTGCCTCAGAGGAGCGCAGGCAAAACTGCAATAAATGCAGTTAAATAGTTATGATGAAAGGAAACATTCTCTTATGCTCATTAAGACTCTTGTTTGATACTTTTAAAAAATTTCAAGTGAATTAAGCTATTATTTTAAATCCTTTGAGAATAATATCTGCGCTCATTCCTTTGTCATGGAATTAAGCTATTATTTTAAATCCTTCCAGAATAATGGTTTTGCTCATTCCTTTATCATAGGGAAGACCAGACATGAGGGAGAGGGAGTGTTAAAGGAGAGAGAAAAACACTAATATACATATGTTCCCCAAACTGTTCTTAGTCCTTTAGAAATATTAACTTATTGAAACCTCAAAAATACTGTGCAGAATATTACTACTACTTCCATTTTACATATGAGGAAACTGAGGTACAGAGAGGTAAATGACTTTCCCAAAATGGCATAGCTGGTCAGTGGCAGAGCCAGTGCTCCAAACCAGGAAATTTGTCCTCAGAGTCTGAGCTGGACTTTTGACAGCAATGCTAGGGCTCCGTTCCAAAGGCCTGCTGAGACAACACACACACACACACACACACACACACACACACACACACTCACACACACACAAGTCTCCCAATCTCAACTGAAGTCAGCTTCTTAACCATGCTGTGGCCAGTGCAGGCTGCTGGAGAAACTCTGCTCCATGTACTCATTCAGGGACTCAGGCTGACGGAGGTTTCATCTGAACATGTGCTTCCACAAAAACCATTCCAGTGGGCAGGGCAGGTGGTGAGTCACATCGTGAATGGTAAAGTCACACATATCACTCCCATTCACGTTGCACTAGTCAGTGTAAGTCATACATCCACATCCAATCTGCAGAGAGCTGACAAATGCAATTCTACTGTTTTCACAGGTAGGGATTGGCAGAGAGGGGTTAACCAGTATATTGAATGAGCACCACCATTGACTACCAGCACTCCTCTTTGGAATCCACCTGCTCCCTTATCTCAGCTGTTCTCTACATCTCTCTTTCCTTTAATTGGGGGATTATTTTTAAACATCCAAGGAAAGAGCCACATTCCTTATATTTTTGGTTCTCTAGTGCATGTTACCTTGAATCCCAAGAATCTGTGAACATGAAATCCAGAAAAAGAATTAAAAATCAATGGGCTTTCTGCTCTACATTTTTTCCTTGTGACAATCTATCTTGGCTCTTATTTGCATAAAAGGGAGGAGGAACATAAATTAACATTTCAAAAACAATGCTCTGTCCCAATGCTAGTAGATGATGATATAATTTTAGAATTCAGAGATTGGTAAAAAAAAATTTCTTTGCTTTTCCAGCCAAATCACCTTTCAGCTCATTAAATTCAATCTCAGCTGGGAATGTATGAATCTCTGTTTCTTCCTCGCCTTTCTCCCTCTCCAGTCCTCATGTGCACTTTCTGCTTCCCACCGTCCAGGAGCATCACTGCCAGGATCTGAGCTCTTAACCCTGAGTTCAGAGGAGCAAGAGCCTGCCTTTCAGATCTTACACACTTCTGATGGAGCCTTTAGCAACATCACAGTGAAATTCTCTATGGCCAAAAATAAGCATGTGTTATGTTAATAGTGATGATCTCCTTCAGAATGTCCTTACACTATTATCCCAGTTATATACACTATTTTATCATTTTCTTCCATATGACCAAGAGAACTCCCCTAGGAGAGACGAGAAGACAGTAAGCCTGCACCCTACAATGGTTGTATGAAAGTATTTGGCATGCCCCCGGGTACATGGTAAATTGGCCTCTGTACCCATCGTTGGTCTTATCCCTCTAACACTGGGATCTTTCTGACTCATGTATTAAGTAACCAAAACATGGGCACTGTCTAACTAATATTGAAGTAGTATTGCCTAGGTCAGTCATTTTTAAATATGAGGATTCCTTTCAGAACAAAAATGGCAAATAGGGATATAAACTGCTCCACATCATATGTCATCAGAAAATTTCAAGTTATGAAAACAAGGAGATCCTACTACACCTTTGTCAGAACGGACAAAACCCAAAACATGGACAACAGTGCCAGTGAGGATGTAGGGCAACAGGAACGCTCATTCGTCCCTGGTGGGAATGTGAACGGTCCAGCCATTTGGAAGGCAGTGGGCAGTTTCTAACAGAACTAAACACACTCTTACCATAAGATTCAGCAATTGCATTCTTCGGTATTTCCAAAAGAATGAAAATATATGTCCACACAAACACCTGCTATAAACACAGGTGTCTATAGAAGCTTTATTCATAATTTCCAAAGCTTGGAGTGACCAAGATGCCTTACAGTAGGTGAAAGAATAAACTGTGTTATATCCAGACAATGGGGTATTGCTCAGCACCGAAGGGAAATGAGCTACCACGCCATGAAAAGACATGGAAGAAGTTTAAATGCATCTTAGTAAGTGAAAGAAGCCACTATGGAAAATACCTCATGAGATACACCAAGTCCAAATGCAGGCATTTGGGTGCAATACTTTTAATCTGGAGATCTTTTATGTGTGTGTGTGTGTGTGTGTGTGTGTGTGTAATATATATATATTATTATATATATATTATATATATTATATATATATATGGAGCTCAAAATGTCCATATATATATGACATGTAACCCCTATATACATAAAATACAAAGTACATGTAGCCTTTATATGGTATTTACAATGTCCCAACATCCAGAGTCCAATTCATTCAAAGTCTGGAATGACATAAGCAAGCGGAGCTCCACAAAACTCGGTTAGTTGCTTTTACACTACTTCTGTTTATATCTGAATTTCTCCTGGTTCACTGCTATGTGGTTGATTGGACTAAGTGATTTAATAATGCCTGGCCATTTCTGTTAGAAGGGCAGAGTGCTACAAACTAGACAGGTAATCGATTACCAGCTACCCCTTGTTCTGAGGCCGCCAAAACAAACTCTTCCCTGGAAGACTACTAAAGAGCATGAAAGCCAGTATAGAGGACACCTTTAGGACTAACCCAGGGAGGAAAAATAAAAACTTCAAAAGTTGACGTGAATCTAAATTTCTGAATTGTGTTTATAAGGACTTTGTTAGACTTCCAAAACCCTGTTTTAACACAAATTATATATCTATATGTATCTATATCTATATCTATATGTATCTACCTATATAGATATAGATACATATAGATATAGATATCTCTCTCTATATATATAGTCACTGTTTTATTTCACTATTTATATATATTTATATAACTCCATATGTATATATGGAGAGAGAGAAGAAAGAACATTCTCTTGCAAAGCTGAATTGCAGCACCATAATGCTGCAGAAAAGAGAAAGCAAGTCATTGTTTTACAAAGTCATTCCTTCTGCCATGCATGCCTGAAACTGAAGTGGGGTATCTTGTATTCCAGAATCACAAGGAGCTCTGCTAATGAGAATGGAGTATTCTAGTGTGATACAAAGAGTTGGTGATCTTGGAACAGGGGCAATTAAAATATTGGTAAAAAAAAAAAAAAAAGAACAACAAAAAAACAACCCACCTCTGGACTTGAAAAAAAATTCAAGCTAATTAGAAAATATATCTCAAAAACACATGGAATAAAAAATAAATTACAGAGAAAAATATATACCATGTGAGATAATTACTTAATTTTTAAAATGCATAAAGCTATCTATAGAACAATTATGAATACATGCACATGGAAATATATATATATATATATATATATATATATATATATATATATATATATCAATTCCCGCATGGTAGTTATCTCTGAGGGAAGAGCAGAATGGTCCTGAGAAGTGTTAATAAATGGCTTCAACTGAATCTCTAACATTTTATTTGGTGGGTGTAATGGGTGTTTGCAATATTATTCTCTATACCTTTCCATATGCTTTATATATGTCATACATTAAAAAATTTACAAAGATTCAGAGTGCTTCCCAAATAATATGCCAACACTGATATAAGGATGCAGAATAGCATAGAACCTACAAAATTTCACAGAAAATTTCACAAAAAGGAACAGAAGAAGAAGAATGGAGGTAAAAAAAAAAAAAGACAAGAATGAAGAGAAAGTTGAATTCCATTAGCCTGATCCTCTACAGGTTTCATCAATTTCTAAGAATCTTAGCCTATGCTCACTCAAAAAATGAGAGCATAAAACAAGAGTACACATGTAATTATCTCTTTTCACTATTTTATTACTCATTCTGGATTGTTTTACCCTTAATTAGCACTTAAGTTGGTCTAATCTGCTTGTTTGATAAGCTGACCCAGACCTTCAGCCCTGAGGACCAGACTTTTTTGGTGGTTTATCCTTGTTGGGCTGTTGTCACTTCAATTTTTAGTGTATGATTATCACTGAGTGTAAAGGTATTATAAGATGTTTTAGTGAGTTCCCTGATTTTAGACACTTTATTTCTGTCTCCATTTGTGTAGTAACAACCCAAGATCCTTACAGGGATACCAATGATAAAGCTCATTGAAATAAAGATCTCCCACCCCTATAGTGATTCCTTTTTTTTTTTTTTCCTGATTCAACAGCAGGAGGAGCTCAAAATGTCCAAGTGGAGTCATAGTTTCAGTCTCCGGGGATTTGTTACTGTATCTCCTGATCCAAACATGACTTCACCAGCCCTGAGAACAAGGACTTTTCATCAAGCAGATAATAAGATTGCACAGATGAGAAACACATATTCCATAAGTAGGTCACTGCAAGAAATGGTGAGGGAGCCAATGCAACTCCCACACTTAGTTCCCAAATCCATGGAGTTTAGCTATTGAACACAGAGCACAAACTATCAGTCATTTGTTCAAGGTATAATCTGCATCCTTGAGAACAGATTCTATACCTTGTGGAGTGTGACTCTCAAGCTTTTAATAGGCTACTCTACCATCCTATCAGGCAAATTGTTTTCCACATCATGTGGACAAATCAGCAGCAGCAAATCCACATGGGTGGTCATGTATCCATAGTCATACCTTTCTCATAAGAAAAAGTTTCCTTGGGTCTGAGGCAAAGTCAGACAGATCTGATTTTGGTAAATCAGGCATTCGAAGCCCTCAACAGATCGTGCTGGTAGAGGCCCTCCCGACAGAGAGAGAAAAGACATAAATGAACTATGGGATATTGTTTCACCATTTCAGGGTTGAATTATTCTGATATAATTAGCCTGCCCCTAAGTGGCTGCCTGGCCTCTCTAAGGGATGATATCAAATCAAGGGTTTATTGTCCATCTCTGCTGGCAGAAGGGCAGTCAGAAATTACCAGCCTTATTGATAAACAGCCTCCACACCTGCCATGATCACTACTCTGTTCACACACCCATTGTATAACTACTAGGGTAACCAAGGAGAAAGACTAGCCAATATCCACAAAATGAGTCATTCTGTAGAGCTGACATCGAGTGATCCTGCTGAGGTGGATGCTGCAGGACATAGACACAAAGATTCTCAGTCTTTGTGCCATTCCCATGAGCCTACCCACATGTCTCTTCCTCAAATGTCCTTGTTTCTGGTCACCTAATCTTGATCTTTCAACATCCCTGAATAACCCAGCTATTAACTGTGGCTTATAAATCCATGTATGTCCACACCAAATCAATTTTTATTCATATAGCATGAATATACAAGTGCATGGCTTGCAGCTCTGAGTTCTGGGGGGATTTCTCTTTATAACCTTCCTTCATGCCCACCTCAGGGAAGAATGTAATGCCAAGACAATTCACTCTTGCCTAGCAGAGACACACTGAGAGCTCTGCTGGCTGTTGAAGGAAAGCACACAGAAACTATAAATGTTTTCCAAGACGGGTGACACGAGAATATGAACCACCTGTTCGTGCAGTTTACTTGTTTCCCCACTCTGCTCAAACATTCCTATCACAAACATGGATCTCTGCTGCACCTGTCTGACATTGTGACCTCAGAAGATCTGTTAACACCCTGAACGTGATAGACACCTCCGGTGGCATATTCACATAAAGTCCAGTCATTGGACTTTCAATCTCCACCCAGGCCATAGTAGCACACCAGAAGGTGCTTTTCAAACAGCTTCTACTCCAGACATGTTACTTTTCTCAGAATCTTGGAGGTCTGCACTGTAAGGCTCTTATGGGGGCTTTCCAGGGGCTTTGTGCAGCATTCATATCCCCTAACGTTACCTCTGACACCATTGAATTTGTTGGACCATGAAATCTAACAGACAATTCCTAGGAAAGAGGGTGGACAGGGATTCTTTTTCATGTGGTATTTCTGGAAATATGCTCAGGAATAAGAGAGTGGTAGCAGAAGAAATGTTTAATTCTTCATTCCCAGTGCCCAGAACATAACTTTATTTGGGAGTACAGACTTTGCAAATGAGGTCAAGTTAAGAGGAGACCACTGGGGTAGGCTCTAATCCAATATGACCCAAGCCTTACAAAACAGGGCAACTAGGATGACAGCCAGACAGGCACACAGAGAGAATGCCACGTGAAAATGAAGGCAGACATCAGGCGCTGCATCTACAGGCCAAAAAACACCAAAGACTGTCACCAAGCCAACAGAAACTAGGAGAGAGACAGCCTTCAGAAGAAACCAACCCTTCCAAGGTCTTATCTCAGAGTTCTAGCCTCCAGAATTATGAAACAATTGATTTCTATTGTTTAAGCCATCCAGTTTATAGCACATTGTTATGGCAATCTAGCAAACCAGTACAGAGCATGAGGGAAATTTGAGGGGTGATACAATATTCCTTATTTAGATTGGTATGGTGGCCCTATGACTTCAAACCTTATAAAAAGCCTTACTTGAAATGGATGCATTTTGTTGAATATAAGTTTTTCTTTAATACAAGTGGTTTTAACAGTAAAATCAATGGACTAGTCAGTATTTCCAAGTAATAGCTACTGCTAGTCATTTTTGGTTCTTCATGCCTATAGAACACTCATGCTAGTTGCTACTCTGATTAGTAACAGAAATTAACTCTGATTACTATAAGAATGTAGGGTGACTACTACATAATGGGGACAGAAAAGAGTTTTTGTGGAACTCAGTGATTCACTGGGTACCTGTTGGTATTTCCACGTAAACTGGCAACTGAAGACAAAGCAGATAGAAGCATACCTCCCTCCACACCCTCCCTACCAGTTCTCCATACACGTATTCACCAAATGCACAGATATTCTGGATAGCTACGTTTTGATTTTTAAAACCTCTGGGAGCCAGCGTGTTGATCATAAAGTCTGGGGTAAGTCTGAGGCAGGAGATAAGGGAAGGTTAGGACACAGAAGGGACTGCACAAAACATTCCTTAACTAAAGGCTGGGGTTGTAATACCCATCCAGGGTCAGGAGTTGTAGGGCCTTTCTGGGTAAAATAGGAAACCAGGTACAATCTTATGTTAATCTGGAAACAAGGATAATACTGTGCTGTCCCTAAACCTGGACCTAAACAGTACCTCTCTGACACTCAGATACATAGCAATTGCTAAATTATTCTTTATAAACTTTGGTCCTTCTTTCTTCTGAATTTCCAAAATCAATAAAATAAAATACTGGCAGATGAGTCTAAATTCTAGTGGAGGGAACTGATAAATTTAATTTCGAACATATTGAGCTTGAGGAGCATTTGAGACATCTACATGTCCCAAATGTCCCAGCAAGTTTATCTAGAAAAACTTGAAGAAATGTGCAGAGGAAAGGTACACATTGGGAGTCAGGGAAGAAAGTTCTGGAGCTTGATGACAGCATTGAAATAGAATATGTAAACAAAAAAAAACACTGGGCAAAAGTCAGAAGCCTGGGGCTCACCAACACTTAAAGAACGAGGAGGAGCATAAATGGTCACACACAGAGGAGGGCAGCCGAGAGAAGACACCGTCCCCAAGACCGAGCGCATGGAGCAGGTGAGCACGCCCAAGAGAAGCTGGGAGCTGCAAACTGGGAAATGTTCAGCGGGACTGGCGATTAGATGGTGTTGAGGTAGGGCAGTTAGAAAATGGGAGACACCTGAGTTACCTAAAAAGGGAGGAAAATGAGCCAGTAGAGAAGAAGAACTGATGATGTAGAGAGAGAAATGTTAGTCAATGGAAAGACATCTGCACCAATGAGGCAAAAGGTGGGTTTAAGGGAACAGATAAAGAAGTGAGCTGGGATAAGAAGAGAGGCCTCTTATTTATAAGAACTGGAGGAAAATCTGTCAGATGGTTGTTAGTACAGGTAAGCCTCCTGGTAGGAAGACACAAGGTTATCCAAAGGGATTGTATACAAAGTCCTTGAAACAATCAAAGGGAATTAAAAGCCATCAACCCCCAAAGAATGCTTTGCATAACAAAAGTCTATTTCTTTGAGCGTTTAGTCACATGATTTCAGCCATGTGAAATACAGTACATTTAGAAAATGTATATAAAAACATTCACAAAATAAGTCTCGTAGATAAAATCAACTTTGTCACTTAAAAGTGTGTATAGGAATATAACACATGATTTTCTAAGTATATCTTTCCCAAAGGATCCTGCTTTGATAGAAAATAAAGAGTCAGATCATAGTGAATCATATAGCCTATCTTACAAGATTGCTCTTCTAAGACAGTAAAAATAAATGACTGGTTAGGAATTCCACTGGATAAGGGCGTGTGTTGCCAGTGCCAGGGAGCACAGCAGTGGCATTGTGCTGGGAGTGTGCGTGTGTGGAAGAAAGGCGGCAGTGGAACTCAGCCCTGCCCCTTTTTATTTCTATGTTTCTTACTGAGTGGATCACAGCAAAGAGGTGCCAGGGGCAATCGCAGCCGCTGCTGCAGAAATGGACTCTCCTGCAATTCTCGGAAGACCTAACTGAACCTTTTCTCTTTCTTGAACTTCCCTTTGCTTTAGATCAGATACCTAGTTATGGCTCATTCTTTAGATTTTTCCCTCTAATCCCTCCTGTAGAAAATAGAGGCCTCCTTATTTGCTTACAGATAAAGAACTTCATCTATGAATGCAGAAGACATATACAGGGAGGGGCAAAAGTAGGCTTACAGTTGGGAGTGCACGAAACACAGAGCTTTTACTTTTATCTATTCTTTATTAATTATTGTAGTAGTTTCCATGTGAAACTACTGTAAGCCTACTTTTGCCCCACCCCGTATATTAAACTCTATGCAATAAAAGACGATTTTATTGTCTTTTAAACCGGTTAAAATGGTTATTTCTTTGGTTATTTTTTTTAAAGATTTTTATTTATGTTTAGAGAGAGGGGAAGGGAGGAAGAAAGAGAGGGCAAGAAACATCAATTGGTTGACTCTCATACGTGTCCCAACTGGGGACCAAACCTGCAACCAGGCATGTACCCTGATCAGGAATGGGAAAGGTTGTTTCTTTGTATTGGCAACTAGCATTTTTAATTTGTAAAAATATAAGTTCTCTGCCACCACCCCTTTTACCTAGAGTGACTGACATGTAGTGTCAGTAAATCAGGCAGTTCACTTACCTGATTACAAATTCGAGCCCATATACTGTTATTTCCTTTGCTCAGAATAATTGTGTATACAGGGAAAAGTGTTAGTGGCTAACGGGAAACAACTCTGTTGGCAGGTTAAACATTTTGTTCTTCAGTGAAACTCTTTCTCCTGGTGTCTATAACCAACAGCAATTTAGTTAGGGATTTGAGGAAGTTCTAAGTTAATAAGAATGATACATTGCTGTTTAAGTCACACACTTAGTCCCACCTATATGCTTGATGTTTCCTAGAAAACAATTTTATGCCATTTTCTGTACCTTCACGCACCTCCAAATATGAATTAATTCAAACGAGACACTGCCACAACTTCCTACAACTCACTTTTCCGAAGTAATCATATTCGAAGCAAGTCCCCCGTCTAAGAGCTAACTAACGCCCCACTGCCCCGCCTGCCCTGGTGCTGTGAGTCTGAGACACGGTAACCTGACCACGCACAGACATCTTGCAGAAATAATGACTTACCGGTGCCTGCCTCATTTCCCTTCGCCTGATGAACTCTCATAAAGGCCATTTAGAAAGGATTCAGCAGCATGCAAGATACAGAATTTGAGTTTTAAAAGGTCCAAGGATGAGCGAATGATACCTTTTTCTTTTCTGCAGCATTTCTAATCACAGTTTTGTTACTGTAGCCTCCATGCTAAATAAGATAAACCTATCTGAACTCTAAAAATAATATCTTTCAAGTTACTTCTCCATCTTGTGAGGTTCCCCTCCCAAGAAAAGCTATTAAATGATCTGCAGCTTATCCAACCAGAATCTTCATAAGTGGGGGACCATTTTTGAAATCCTGGAAGAAGGCAGATTGATAGTGCTTGTGTCTGGCATCTGTGATTTTGGATTACACCCACTGTGAGAGAGAGGATGGCCTCTACCTTCCACAAAGCACTGAAAAGCACGATTCTCAATCTGAGCTGAGAGAGTGATGTCACATTCAATATCTACCCACCTTCCTGGAAGCCAAGCAGACTTGCCAATGGAGATAGCTAGTGCAGAGACAATATCTCTGCCATCCCAGCAGCAGTGCCTCCAATGGTGTCACCAAAAGCTACAAGGAAGTCACCAGATCTAGAGTGCTTTCTACAGTCACCGTTTATGAAACTGAACCATTGTATTATCCTGCGCCTATTGTTTAGGGGTCGTTTTCAGAAAGAAAAAATTGGGGCATCAAAGGAGGTAAAAAGGACCTTGTGTTCTTCTCTGTCCCAACTATCAAAATAAGTCTCAGCTTCACCAGTCCTAAAATATACAAATGTCATATTTATATCCACTGTTCATTGTTCATTCTTTCCACCACTTACAGGAATTAGAAAAGTGTTAATTTCATAGTATGCCCCCGAACAGGCAAGGCATGAAACTGTTTCTTAGAGGGTGAGGGACCGTTCTGTCAGAGTCTCTGGTGAAGTGCCTCATTATTTTTCAGGAATGATTTTAAGAATAGCCCTTCTAGCCCTGGCTGGTGCAGCTCAGTGGATTGAGTGTGAGCCTGCAAAGTAAAGGGTCGCTGCTTTGATTCCCAGTCAGGGCACATGCCTGGGTTGTGGGCCAGGTCCCCAGTAGGGGTGCACAAGAGGAAGCCGCACACTGATGTTTCTCTCCCTCTCTCTTTCCCTTCCCCTCTCTCTAAAAAAAATACATAAAATCTTTTAAACAAAAAAGAACAGCCCTTCTAGTAACAACATTAGAACTAGATGGAATGTCAACTTCTACTAAAAGAAAACAGTACTCTTAAAACATACTCTTGAGGAAATTAAGAAATCTCTTCAGTTTAAACAAGTTCACAAACTGATATTCTCCTACTGAAAAAATTCAACTTGTCAGAGTATGACAATGTTGCAATAGAACTTCTGTCCAATCTGATCAAGGACCCACCTTCACATGCCGCTGGACATGCCCAGCTGTCTGTAAGCACCTTGGATACAGCAGGTCTCCTCATGTCTCCTTGCTCCACTAGTTAAAGTAAAAAGAAAAAAAGCCAACCTACAAAAACAATGCTTTCTTCAACCACTTAACCATTGATTAAATTTTCCTTTACAGAATATCAACATCTCATTTGCCAATGAAGGATATCTAATCCAATACCTTTGCGAGGTAGGTTGTTTTGCTCCTGGACAACTTGACCAAGATGGAATTAACAATCCCCTCAGTTTAACTAAACTTTCAATGTGCTTCTTTCTGGGCCCTAAGCCCCTGACCTCCCTTTGCTTAGAGCACTTACTTTAGAAAACTTGTCATCGTAATTCCTTTCTCTACCCCCTGAAACGTATGTGAATATCTTCCCAGCCCCCTGCCAGTTTCTCAATGCAAGATATGTACGTAGGAATCATTTTTGAAATAAAAACATTAGAGGAGGTAGGATCCCTACCTTCAATTCTCTGTGGAGGGCAGGAGTCTGACTTCCATGGGTGCCCACTAGCAAGCACGGGTGGCTTAATCACAGAAAAGAATTGCAAACTCGGGAACAACTAAATGTACTCAAATATTCCATTGATATCCTCCTCTCTAACATCCTCCAGTACTTTTCCACTGGCTCACCCCAGGGTTTAAAACCCTCTGCCTTTTGCTTCAGTGAAGTTAAATACCAGACTTGCTCTTGGCTCTCTGCCTTACTGCTGGCAATATTATCGAAATGAAATCAACTTCTGTTTGCTCACCTCGTCTGACGTCATTTTTTTTCTTTAACATGCTCCTCTCATTTTGGAGACTCCCTCTACTCTCCTACAGTTTTCAAACCCTTCAAAAGGTAATGAACTGCAGGATGATGAAACTTGCAACACAGGTGAGATTCAGGTAAGTCCATTCACACTGGGATCCCTCCAAAGTCGGCTACAGGATATCTCCCTAGGCCCAAATGTCTTCCTCTCCTGACTCTACCTCCTGTGGTATCTCAGGTAAATTGGCTGAGCAAAGTGTAGCAGTAATGGCCCTGTATTTGTTGTCACCTCCTTGTATACATGATATCCTTGTATCCTTTTGCAGCATGACTTTGCCACCTCTCCTATCAAGAGATGTGCTCTTTTTCTCCAACTTTGGGTCTTGAGCTTAGTCTGATGTTTTGTTAATGGGCTATTAGCCAACATGCCAGAGCAGAAACTTCGAAAGTGTGCTGTGGAGTTTGCTCTTCTTGCTTCCCCTGGGGCCCCTGCTACGTCCAAATAATGAAGAGCCACATGGAGAAATCCCAGTCTTCACGGCTTCCCCAGTCAAGTTCCCAAAGATGGGAGTGAGGCCACCCTTGCCTCAGCTGACCTATCACAGGGCAGGACACTGAGC
>PVKM010009783.1:0-36147 GCA_004027735.1 Carollia perspicillata | reverse complement strand
AAGTGTTTTGAAGTTCTGCAGTACTTTGGAAGCTAAAAGAACATTAATATGTGCAATAAAGATGTTACTGTTACTTCTCTGATACATAAATGGTGAATAATCCATTTTAATGAGTTTGCGTTGAATATACTTGACCAATTTGCAGGAAGTAATCTACTCATGGATACCTCTGTGGGCTGAATAAGATGGGGCCTCTTCTTGCTCTATTGTTTTGTTCATTTCTTCAGCTTCCAGCGCTGCTATTATACATACTTCCTGCCAGAAAGTTGTCCATGATGTGAGAATTAGCCTTTTGGAGGTTCCCTGTATTGACAGGTTGTGTGGGCAGCTATGGGATTCTAGCAGTGCACTCCTAGTCCCCCAGCCTTATAATTAGTATGGGAAATGCCGTGTAAATAACAAAGCTAAATGATCGAATAGAGAATCCCTGTCTCAGGCTGTGACTATCAGAATCTCTTCCCTGGGAATTTTAGATGAGAAAACTGGGAGAGGTGGGTTAGTCTCTTTCGTGGCTGAAGTTGCAAGATGTAAATCTTCGGAGCCATGAACAGGCACACTGTTTTCCACGTGGAGAAAGCCACACTGCAGTGTGAGTGATAAAGCTGCCACGCAGGGACAGATGTGAGAGGTATGCTGATTCTCTGGAGGGTCTCAGTCCCTGGTTCCGGCTGTGTGGAGGGCCAGCCATGTGTCTGCTTTTCCCCAGGTTTTTATTCATCCTCTGTTTTCAATAAATTCATCTTTTTCCTTGAAATACTTCAAATTTGGCTTCCGTCACTTGGGACCAAACAAATTCCAACTAATGCAATGTCAAAGAAAGATTTGAGAAATGCTTCTCAGAATATGTTTGATTAAAGGTTGGAGAGAAAGCACTCAGGGACATTTTGATATGAAGCTTATATTTTGAGAAGTTAAAAGCCCAATGAATAACATAAATTAAACCCTGTTTTTCTAGACAATGAAAATAGGATCTGACATGTACAAACAGAATTCCAGTATTTGTGATTTACTAGAATGGTGGCTTTGTGAGGACGGAGATTTCAAGTCTTTGCCCCTCTATGCCAATGACTGTAATAGAATTTTGCACATAGTAGGAATTTAAGAAATATTTGTTGAATGAGTTAATGTATTTTTTGATGCATTTCTTTCTTACTCCAAGTAAGAAATACACACACACACACACACACACACACACACACACACACACACACATCTCTACTACTTATTGAATTCACATCATAAGCCAGCCACCGTGATAAGGGGCATCAAATATCTCATTTCATGTTACCAGACTGTGGAGTGGAGGTGAAGACAACTATGAATTGAGATAACTTGTTCTCAGAGATTAAACAGTTTGCTCCAAGAGTTTAAACACAGAGTCTATACGTTGGGGTCAGGATTTGAGCTCAGGGGCATCGGTCTCCACACTGTGTGCTCTCTGCCACACTGCAATCACATATTACCACATTTCTCTAAAGGGCAGAAATCTCTTTAAGCTGAAAAGGGTTAGGGCTGGACTGGGATATTGCTTCATATGCGCTTCTGGTTCTAATTATCAAGGGTTCAGTGATCACAGACTTTGTCCTCATTTTGATAGACAAGCAAGTTCAGGGCTATGGTGCTACCACCAGCCCCTACCAGTCAATGTCCTCCGAAAGTCTCATTATCAGGATGGAAGCCCTCCTCCTCTTCTTCCTGCCTTTTTCATAAGGAGATATTGTAACACTGCCGGGTGTATGTAGTTGTTGGTGCCACCACACCTCCTCGGCATCACCATTCCCAGTCCCACGGCTTCCACAGCAAGCACCTGCTACTCTATGCCTGGTTCCTTGAGGGGTAGCCTGGCTACCCAAGAGACTTACTACCCCACCCTCACTGACTGATAAGGATTGATGGGCAGATACCCTACACACTACTACTCTGTTGGTGTGATTCCAGGGAATGTTCTACACTGTCCTCAGTGTTTCTGTGGGGTCCCCAAGTCCCCACAACACTAACTTGCTCTATATTGGCTTCCTTCCTTTCCTTTCATGCCTCACTTCTCTAGACCTCTTCCAGAACTTTCCAAATAAACTACTCAGACTCTCACCTTTATCTCCAGGACCAGCTTCTAGGGGAACCCAAGCTAAATCATCTTTCTGGTCCCTTTACTGTGATCCTGAAGGGGGAAGACTGATGTGTTTGAAAAGAAACTGAGCATTATTTATTACATTCCTCTCTGGGAAATGGTAAGCCCACAGGACATGCATGTTTGGACTGTCCTGTGACATGTGTTTAAGGACTTGCCCTCATGGGAAGGTCATTAGTCAGCACCTGGATGAATACGTCAGTTCAATTTAGAAGTGCCGCATTAGGACACCCTTCAGGTCCTTATGGGTCTAAAATCACGTTCTTTAACCAGCTTTTTCAGCAACACAGTGGACATTTTGACTCCACCAAGATTGTGTCAACATGATTCCTGAAAGCCAACAGATGGATACAATGCAACTCTACATCAACTGACAAATGGTTAGATGAAATATGTTATATCCATAAAGTGGATATTATTTGGCCATTGAAAAAATGAAGTATCAATACATGCTACGGCATGGATTGACCTTGAAAACACTACGGTAAGTGAAAAAATTCAGTTACAAAAAACCACATATCATAAGATTCTGTTCCTATGCAACATCTAGGAGATTTACAGAAACATAGAGTAGGTTAGTGAGGGGTTGTATAGGGATGCAGTGGGTGGGGGAGGGGGAGGGAAGGGATAGCTAAATGGTATGTAGTTTCTTTTTGAGGTCATAAAAATGTTCTAAAATTGACTGGAGTGATAGTTGCTCACATCTATGAATATATAAAAAGCCACTGATAGGTACACTTTAAAATAGGTGAATTCTATCTCAATAAAACTCTTAAAAGTAGGTCCACATGGTGATGCAAAATGTTAAAAACAGAGGAAGATGAGTGAAAGGTATATGAGAATGCTATGTACCTTCTCTGTAATTCTTCTGTAAATGTAAAACAATTTTGAAATAAACAGTTTTTATAATTTGGTCTAAACGTGGGAAAGCCCACATTTGGGAAGGTTCAAAACCTCTCTAACTCAGTTAATACTCATCTCATAAGGTGTTTATCAGGATATTTTGAGATAATGTATGTGACACTAATGTATCTGGTGAATAGTCTGTGTGTGTGTGTGTGTGTGTGTGTGTTTCTCTCTCCTACTAAAATAGGAACTTAGGTTCATAAGTCAGAATCGCCACTGTGTCTCAGGTATTTCCTTTCTTCCTGAGATCTCCATTATCCTCCATGTTTCCCTGTTAAGTCCAGATGTAAGATTTGTCCTGACAAAGTGTGGTTACAGTTCAAGAAATAAAGTTAATATTCTTATTACTACAATTTAACAGATACAATGAGTCAGCTTAGTTTCAATGCCAGAGATTTTTTTGAGGGAGGGAAGGTAAAGTGTTATTAACAATTGATGCCACAGTGGCCCTCCTTAGCAATTAGTTGTTATTACTTTTTTACATCCCATCTTAGCCATTTTCTCTATTTTTTTGTTTTATGAAAATGGTATCATTCCATCAGGCTCACATCTATGTACATCTCTAGTTGCTAAGGCAGACTTCCTGTTCCTCCTTCTGTGGCCCTTATGGAAGCAGCACAACATTTCTGCCAGTTGGTCTGGAGTCAGTTCTGTATGTAATTATGGGGTTGATTTTCTTCTTTTGTACTGAAGTTTTCTCCACCTACCGGGGTTGTTCAGGATGTGCCAAAGAAGCTTTCCCTGTAGTCTTAGTTTCATGGTGAGAAGCCCAGGGCCTGGGGGAAGTGCCCTTGTTGGAGTGGAGGCTGGGTTTTCAATTTTCTCTCCAAATTTAAGGGACAAGGAAGCCATGGACAAACCATTTAATGCTCTGGCTTCACTGTTCTCCTCTGTAAATTGAAAGGACCTTCCTCAATCATCTCTAAAGTTCCTCTCAGTCCTGACATTCTCCCAAATGCAAGCCTTTTTTTTTTTTTTTTGCTGAAGTTTACTGACAAGTAGTTGCCAAACACCAGAGGAGTGTGGATATGTTGTTAGCTAATATTATCTCTCATCTGTTTGCAGCATCTTGATGGGAAATCCTCTCCGGGAACAACTCTGTGTGCTGGTGTCTGCTCGGAGCATAGGGTGAGAGAACCCAGGAAGAGGGAACTCGGGAGAGGGTGGGTCCCTCCACCGTGGACAGGGATGGCGTTGCCTTGCCACGATGCCGAAACCCAAACAGACAAACCAGTGGAAGGCTGATCTCAGTGCCTGGGAGATGAGTGTTACATAAGTGCAATTTTACTTTCTGTGTTAATCTCTGCTGAGGTAATTGTCGTCCTTCTATTTTCAGTGTGTTGTTGGCAATGCTACGTGGCCTACTGACAAGTTGTTCAATAAAAATAGAGATCGTACTCAAGAGGAAAGTACAATATTCACATGTGGTCAATGCTATGTTTTCTATGAGCCACAGCACTCAATTCCTCAAGAGTGGATGAGGAGAGGCACTTGCCGGGTGGCTTTACCAGGAATCCAGGCTGAGTTCTGGTTACAGGTTGTCGGATATAGCTGGCACACCGCTTGGTACACAATGAGCTGTGCAACAATTTCAGCGGGGGTGGGGCGGGTCTTTGCATGACGAAGGAAACTGGAACTCATAATCTCCTCTTTGCCCATTACATATTTACCCCTAAGTCATATTCACCATCATTCACCATAGGCACCACCAAGTTTACCTCCTCAGTATCTCTCTAATCATCTACACCACAGTGTCAACCCCCTACCCAACTGCTGTCTTGATTCAGAGCATTATGCTTTCTTACCTGAGAAATGGAATACACTCCTAAAAGGCCTCATTGTCCCCAGCTCTCCACCCACCCTCCCTTTCTTCTCAGCACAGCACCTGTGAGAGACCCAAGCCTGTAAATATGATTGTGACATACCCTCTTCAAAATTCTTGACTGGTTCATGCTAAATCTTAACTTTACAGCCTAAAGTCTCATAATCTTCTGTCTGCCTATTTCAATAGCCCTGCCCTCTCCTACCTTCCCCTTCTTCTAGGGTCCAGCCTAATTCAGCTGCTCACACTCCCCCTGAATTCACCACACTCTTTTGCCCCTTGCTGAGGTACTGCCCAGCCTCTTATCCTCATGCAGCCAGCTTCTCCATACTGTTTACATGTCTCTTGCCATATCACCCCTGAATTGCCTTTCCAAACTGTCTGGGAAAACCTAAAGACTATTTCCTCCCCATTCCTAATGTTCTATGTACATGCTTTCAATATATGGCAATAATCAAACTACCATTGTCAAGGTAAACTCAGGTCTGATCATTTAAAGGCTGGAACTGTGTGTTGGATTTTCAACTCTATCACCAAACTAGAAAAGAGGTGCTCAATAGATTTGTAAGGGAGAGAATGGAAAGTCCTTTACTGAACACTTATTAAAATATATGTCAGACTCCATGCTTGTTATTTTGAGTGGTGGTAGACAGAAAGGGAAAATAAGCCATCTCTGACCTACATCTGGCAGAATGATAAAAGTAATGAGAGATATAATAATAAAAATCATGCATATTGAAAATGCAGTAAACCAGAAAGTCCTCTACTCTTGGGTAGAACTTAATAAATCATGGAAGGGAAGGCATACTAAAGTTAATATTAAGGAAATAAGAACTTGGACTCCTAATGACTTCTAGTTTCTCAGTGAATGGAAAGGCCCTGGGGACCTCAGTATTAAATCCTCCTAAATAAATATACAAATATAGAAAGTGAAAATGGGAAAAAAGGTAAAAAATAAATAAAAATAAATCCCCCTGGAATAGTTAAGAATGATCTTGATGATCGAGAATCTAAGATATGAAATAGACCAGAGACTATAGATGTTCCAAGTCAGGGGAATCCTTGTAATCACTCATTATGATTTGTGAAGACATGTAAAAACAATTCTTAAATGGATGACTTTATACCTGTAGAATTTATCAGTCCTAGGAAAATTACTCTCTTATTCTCTTTAAATCAAAGACTTTTACTTTGGCAGGGAGTATTGGGAGGTGAGGCTGGGAAGTAGCAGAGAGAAAATTATAATGAGACTTAAAGACTATACTGTGGATTTAATATTTTATCACAAATGGTATGGGGGACCATTAAAGAGTTTTGAAGAAGCTATATCATAGTCACATTTGCTAGTCACAGAGGTTAGAAGTCTCTGGATGCCATATGCAAGATGAATGGGTGGTATAAATTCAAAGATGAGGATAGTGAGATCGTTTAGCATTCTATTACAATAGTCCAGGTGAGAAATGTTAGTGCTCTAAATCAATACCATAGATGGGAGGTGGGGGGAGGGGATAGTAAGTCATGGACCAATAGAGGGAGATGGTGATGAGGCAAATTAAGGCATCTGACATTATCTAAGTACCCACACTATGATGAATTCCAATCATCCTTTCCCTGTGCTAACTCAGTGGGGTATCATTAATATTTTGAAATGCCCATGGCCAACAGAACCCTGGCCCCACTGTGGTAAGATACCATTGGCCAGCCAACTAAATGACCATTCTCCTCCCCACCATATTTTCAACAGAGCCTATATCTCACTACAGAGATTGAAGACCTGCTTTCCCAGAAGCCTTTGCAGTGAAGTATGGGCATCAGACATGATTACAATCAATGGAACCCAAGAGGAGCTTGCTACTAGTAATTTTTTAGTGAAGGCCTTTTTTCCCTTTAAAAAAGAATCACAAGAGGAGAAAAGTACTTTTCTCCTGCTAGTCATACATTTTGCCATGCCCATGCATAATACTTGGAAATATGGCAGCTATTCGTGACCATAAGGGAAAAGCCTGAAGACAAAAGCTGTCATGTTGAGAAGAGAATGGAAAGACACTGGGTCTTGTTGATGTCATTAGAATTATGATGAGGCTTATAACCACCTACCTCCAAACTTTTGTTGTGAGATAATACAAAGACAGACTTGTTTTGAAAGCATTTGCCACTCAAAAGAGTGGTCAGTGGGCCAACTATATCAAAATAACCTGCAATGGGTTAAAACTGCAAAATCTCAGCTACTATTCCAGAAGTACTGAATCAGAATCTTCATTTTAGTAAGATCCCCAGTAGCAGTTTAAGCCACTTTTAATTGGATATTCTGTTACTTGCAGTTGGAAGCATCCTAACTCATATACTCACTATACAGAGTTTTTATAAGTAAATGAACTATACGTTCTTTGTTATTCTATAATATTGGACCACTCCTCTATCATTTTGCCATGTTTATGCAGTACAGTTAGGAATAGCTCTGAGTCTGACCCATATGACTTTATACATTTCTCAAGAGCAGGCCCTGTATCCTACTGACCTTTCCATTCCCCTTTTTGCCTAGCATTAATCTATGTGAAAATAAATACTCAATATCCATTGAACAAATATATAAAGGGAATAATAATTTCTTTGCAATTCCTCTGGTCAATGAAAATTTTAGACCCTCCTATAAAAAGCTATAATGGGTTTTAAGGTATCCTAGTCATCTGCCTTAGGCCATAAATGTGTTGTATATTCTTAGTCAACCAGGTTTCTAGGTAAAGCCCCACTCCACAGAGCTCTTCAAAGCTGAGCTGGTCATTAAATCCTGGGGCTTTTGTGTGGGGGGACAAATCACTGCCATCTTTCCAAAGCTTAATTGCCTTATTGTCACTAGAATAATGAAAGTCATCTCAAGGTTTCCCCTATCAAAATCATCGGCTCTAGCCCTCTTGGGATCACTCTATACGTACGGTGTTTAATTTAAAGTAATCAATGGCACAAATCAATTACCATTTAGCATCTAGCATTGACCCCTTGAATATGGCCAGGAAGGAAATCTAGAATTCCCAGGCCATCTAGAATTCAGGAAAAGCCAAAAAAAGGGGCTGGCACATTCAGCTGACTTAGCTTTTGTTAAAAGGCTCTGGCAGTGGCCAAGCTTAGTGAAGCTAGAATGCTGGGATAAATATAGAAAATTGATTTATCTTTTTCATTTAATAAAAAGCATTCACAGATTTTATAAAGCAGAAGTGCTGCATATAGGTCATCCAAACAGAGGGCATACACACCAGACACACACAGAATAGCTTTTAGCCGCCTTACATCGCAAAACACTAATCTATAGCAATATTGTTGACTTCCTGTTTTATCCACGATTTTCTAAATAAACCTTCATAACCAACCATATATCTGTCTGCTGGCCTACCTCCTCAATATCTGGCAAAGCAACAGGCTTTGTAGGTGCCGTGAGCATAGCCCAGGACCTAAAATGAAGAGACCTAGGCCCTGGCCCCAGCTCCATGCTGGTTAGAGGTGAGAGGTGAACCTACTTCCTATCGGCCTCAGTTTATTTAAATGAGTACCACAATTTCGGTTTTGAACACTCCCTCCATTTCAAACTTTGGGGTGGATGAGAAAAACTGTACCATTACTTAGAGGAAATACTTTCAGAAATATCCTGGGAGACCTCTTTTTTCTGTTTCGACAACAGCTGATCGGGACAGCTCTAACTGGGCAAAAGAGCAGAAGCGATGTAGCAAAATAATCCCCAGTAGTTCCTGCCGTAACGCAATATTGTCAACTGAAAGCTTAACTTGACTGAACCAAATTGCCCAGTAAGGCCCACAAAAAACCCACACAGACAGCTGTGGTTGTAAGTCTTCAATTGTCCTTTGCAAATGGGGAAATTGCTGAAGCTATTTCAGAATCTGGGAATGCCTATTAGCAAATTTTTTTTTCTTTTCAAATTATGGCCTAGACTGAGAAAAATCAGTCCTATAATTGGTGGGGGCATTTTTCACTCTCTGAAAGAAAACTGATTTTATGTTGACATTAGTAAGATGTTTTTGAGACTGCATTTATTTGAAATTCATTGGAAGTTAATTCCTCAGAAAAATGAAGGTAGTTAACTAATTTCTAGAGTTAACAAACTTGGGCTAACAGACAGTCTACTTTTATGTATGATAAACACATTGGGGAAAAAATAGAGCCCTGAGAAATTGGCTGGCTTGCCCAAGGTCGCTCAGTTAGAGGAAGAACCAAGACCACAGTCTCACTGTCACTTTTGCTCAGAGTAGTGATTCTCAGCTGGTGGCAGCTTTGCCCCTCAAGAGACACTGGAAAATGTCTTGAGGCATTTTTGGTTGTCACACTAGGAGGCAGGTACTACTTGCATATACTGTTGGGATAAAGGCCAGGGATGCTGCTACAATCCTACAACTTACAATACAGCTCCCCAGTTCAACAGAGTGGAGGCCAAGGAACAAGGGATAGCAGTAACATTCAAATATAAAGGCTCTCATGCTTTACATGCACATACATGCTAACACAAAAGTCGTCAGAAAAGGATGAAGTAGTTGTCTACATTATTTCTAACACTTGCGTAGAAGCCGAAAAGACACAGTAACAACAGCAAACCTCAGGGCTTCCCATGGCACGTCTTTTTCACTCACATCTCATCTAACATCAGCACCTCCTGCCAACACCACTTTCAAATTATATTCCGAAACTAGCTGCTTCTTACCACCTCCCCTGATAGCTCCCAGCTCAGGCTATCATTGCCTTTCTCCTGGGCCGCTGCAATAGCATGCTGTACAGCGTTAGCTTCTTCAGCTCTGCCCCCTTTCAATCTGTTTTTCACTCAACAGCCACAGCGACCTTAGCAATGTTAACCTGATCATGTCACTCCCTTGTTATAAAGCTTAGTCCTCCATCAGGGCTAATTCTGTGTGCTGTGTGCTATTTGTAATGAGTAGGACATATTTTTGGTTATATAATAAGTGGGGTATTACTAGCCTTTGGTAACTGGGGCCAGAGAAAGCCAACTGTACTGTAAGAATAGCGGTCATGAAGAACTAACTTGCCCAAACCATTCAGCACCTCTGGTAAGATGCAATAGCCTTGTTGCCTACCTTGCTCTTCACCTTGTTCTCTGAGCTCCTGCCAGTGACCTTGATGGTCCTTATCAATCATGTTTCAAGGATTGGGCACTAGTTTCTCCCTACCCAAAATATCTTCCCCAAATATCTGTGTGCCTTGCTCTTTCATTTCATTCAAGTCTTGGCTGAATTGTCATCTGATCCAAGAGACACTGTTATACTCTTATCTAAGTTAGCCTCCCCTTCATTAAGGCGAGGTGTTATTCTGCTAAAAGTTTCTTACATTTATCAATATCTGACATAATAACATGTTTGTCAGTGTATTTGTTTTCTGAACTATTTCCCCATTATAAAGTGAGCTCCAAGAGGGGAGGGATTTTGTCTGTTTTGCTCATCCTTGTATCTTCAGTGGCAAAACAGTGCCTGGCATATGGAAGGTATTAAACAAATACATGTGGAATTAATACAGAAATGTATGTCTTCACTTGAACAAAAAGAATCCCTCTAGAAATGTGTGGTCAAAGCACAAAAAATCATAAATTTCCCTTTAACTTGTATGTTAAGAAATCCCCTAACATTTCTAAGGGGAAAAGTCTATATTCGCCAATTACTGCTTAGAAAATTACACTTAGGAAACAGTCTTAATTGCTATTTTAATTATTTGCTAACCAAAATCTGTCTTTGTGGACTGCGTAGTAGAAACAGGTCAAGATATGTTTCAAGAACTTCAAGAACCATGGAAGAAAAACAGGAAACAATCAATTCCCATAAGATATAATTAATAGTCTTATTAAGAGATACAAAGTTTCATGGACTCGTTTCTGCTGACAGTCTTAAATGTTTAAATTCAATAGAAATGGTGAAGTAAGAAAAATTTTTCTCCATTAACTTTGATGGGAGCTGGAAATGGGGCGAAACTGCAATTGCCTTGAGGCCTGGTTCCAGGCCAAGGAAAGAAACTGCTCCTCTCAGGGAAAAGCTTGAGTTTGGAAAGACAAACTCCCAGCAGTCTTCTGATTAGTAGACAGAACTTGGCATCCTCTCTGCCCGCACTTTTCTGTGCTTTGATTGTCTCTGCATCTCCTTTACCTGCCTGGCTAAAGAACAATAGTGATGGAGTGGGGTCAAGGAGAACGGCAACGCTGAAGGCTCGGAGTCATTTGGATGTGTTAAGCCATGCATTTTGGGTCAGGTTCCCTAGGTCCAGAGCCCTAGTGCACATTTTTGTGAAAGTGATTTATCAGGGGATGCTCTGAGGAGCAGGGGAGAGTAGGAGGCCTCACAGAGCAGGGAAAGAAATCTAAGCAAGGGTGTAATTTTAGTTGGAGTCTAGTTCCAGCTAGATCCAATGGGGAGTTCTAGAATATGAAGTGTACCATGGAATTGGTCCTCCTTAAGGCAAGAAGACCAGCTTTTTATACCCCTTTTTGTTAGTCTTGAGTCTTTGCTCAATGAGATGGAGCATGACTTCCCAGAGTGGGGCAACTGTGTACCCTCAGCAGCAACGATCACAGAAGCTGGCAGTGGGGTGCTCCTATCCTGTAAAGGGCATTCGAACAAGGCACCAACAGCATTTGCTTCGTATCCGCCAGTCCCAAAGAGACATGAATCATACTTTCAAAAAAATACCCAAGAGCACTTTCTCTAAGTTCTTTGCTTGACACAGCACTATTCAGAGTGGCCTTGAGAATCATGTCTGGCATCTTGAGTTTCTTCTAAGGGAATTCTGCTAATGTAGGGCAATGTCAACATGGTATTTGCAACACCAAGTAACATTTCCTTTTCTCCTTGAAATGTTTCAAGCCATATTAACAAGTCTCAGAGAGCAGTGGAAGAGGTTAAAAATAGATGTTAAAGCCACTAAAAGATTTTTAAAAGGAGTCCATTTTATCAGCAACTTTGAATAATAATCAACTGAAACCATTTGAGCAAGTCCTTCAGAAACCTTATTTGCATTTATTTTCCTTAAGAAAAAGAAATCTCTGAAGCAGCGTGATACGGCCCAGGGCTCTCAACCTCAGCAGCATATACATTTTGGGGACAACACATTTGTGTCTGTTCTCTGCACTGTAGGATGTTTACCAGCATCCCTGGCCTCTCTATCTACTAGATGTTATTGGTACCCAGGCCCTACCTCTCTCCTCATATTGCCAAATGTCTTGTAAAGGGCAAAATTCTCACTGGTTGAGAACTACTGATGAAGCAAAAGGAACCCAGGATAATTTTTCCAGCTATGGCAGGGCCACAGACCAGCTATGTGTCTTGAGCAAGCTTAAAGTTCTTCCCAAGGTTGGCTTTCTCATGTGTGAAACACGAATAACATCTACCTTACATGACTGTTGTAATGGTTTAAACAGAGAACATTTGCACAACTCTGAACCTGGTACATAAGTCAGTGTATATGTGTGTTCTGGTTCCCTTCCTTTCCTTCTGAACTCAAAATCCTTTCAAAAGTGGTTTGTCTTCTTATGGGTAGAATGGCGATTATAGGACCATTTGATACAAACTAGGACATGAAGCGCAGTTCTACTTCAAAGATCTAAAGTTGATAGAGTAAAAAACCCTAATTCTTTCTAATTGGAAAAGATGTCACTCCTACGTGTTCCCTCTCAGTTTTCACTAAATATTCTTCGGGGAAAGTATATTAGGAACTTAAATAAGAATTTAAAATAACATTTTCTGAATGCTTAATTGGGTAGCAAATACTGTGAAAAGCACTTCATGTAGAATATCTCTTGAGTAGTTACTACTATCTCCAATTCATAGATGAGAAATAGAAGCAGGGAAAGGTTAAATAACTCCCCCCAAGTAGCAGAAAATGATGGGGTTGGAATTTACTCTGAAGTTGTCTGTTGGAAAGCAGATGGTGGTTTGGGAAGAGGAATACACCAAGAGGTGCAGCTGCAATGATTTGACAACCCTTTGATGACCTGCTTTAAAGTCTAGTCCAGTAGCCACAATTCTTCCTTGAATTAGATTATAGAAACCCTGTGCATGGAAGAGTTGCCTCCACATGCCATATGCAATTCAAATTAAAATAATAAAAAATGCATACAATTTAAGGAACAACAAAAAAGGTCCAATTTTTTTCTATGGTGAATGTATTAATTATTTTGAAACATCTAATAACATTTTTCAATGATATTTCCCTCGTATTTAGCTCTTCTATTGGGTATCCAGTATGATAACTTGGAGTTTTTTCATCCTCCTGCAGATATCTTGATATTGAATTAATGGCCTTAACCTTGGAATGAAGGATTCATGACCTTGTAATAAAGGGTTCATGACCTTGGATTGAAAAACTTAGCTCCACTCTTCTAACCTTGGTTAGCCAGCCTCATTGGGATCCCCCAGGTTTCTTTGGGTATAGGGGAGGCACCAGCAAACTTCTGCAAAGGGCCAGATAGTAAATATATGAGTCTTTGTGGACCATGGCACCTCTGTCACAGACACTCAACTCTGACAGTAGAGTTCAAAAGAAATCACCAGCAATATATAATAAACACACAGATATGACTGTGTTCCAAAAATATTGTATTCCCCCAAAGAGGCAATGGCTCAGATTTGGCATATGGGCCATAATTTTCTGACCTCTGGTCAAGGGCCATGTTATGCGGCTTTATGCACAATTACACAATAAGAACAACAGGCCTTAATGAGAAAAAATGTGGTTCAGGAAACAGCATTCAAAAATTCTGTCTGTGACACAGAAGAAGATAGTAACCTAATTAAGTCAATGTTACAATTTGCAATGTTGAATGGTTAAGAAATACACAAATGCTACAATAAATATGGCACTCTTCCTTGAAAAAGACCTGAAGTTTGCCCGTAGAAATACACTTTGAAACCACTGTCCTTTGTGAGCTACTGTGAACCTGGTATCACAGGTGCACCTGCCACCTGAGCAAGGTGCACACAGCCCATTTGCAGGGTGGTTGAGGTGGGAGGAAAATATGCAGTTTTAAAAATTTATAACACATCCTAAGAAGAGAGAAAAGACGTTGTTCATGTTTCCCTGAGCAGGACATTTCACCAGAGTATAAGCTGTCATGAAAAAAATCCCAAGGTCCTCCCATTAAATTTCTCTGTGGAGATTTATATTAATATGCAAATGAGCCAGACGATGGGCTCTCTTCTGGACCACCAGACGTCCAACATTTTCACCTGCTTCCTGCACATGTCATCCGTACCACTCATTGTGTGCTTATTAATAAATATGTTTTTCTCTAACTGCTTTCCTTAGAAACTAGTTGTATACCAAATGTAGATGAAAGAGGTATTTTAAAAATATTTAGATTTATATTGGTGTTTCTTTAAATTAAAAGCTAGTGAACATTGAACTGTCAGTAATACTGGGCAATCCCAGAATTAAATGTGCCGCATGTCTTTTTTTCCCTACTTAAGCATATATCTCTTTAAGGTTGAATTTACGAGATAAAGTTGAACTTTTTTAGTCGGGAAACCTGGGGCTCAGAAGGCTAAATAACCCAAGAGGTCACACAACTAGCAGGTGACAATGCCAGCTCAGTCTGTTTGATTTCAACTCTCCATTCTGACTACAAAGCTGTACTAGTTAAATATTTCTCTACGATTACCCACCCTCCACCCCAAAGCTTAGCAGTATAAAATAACTGATATGGGTAATCTCACCCATCTGAGGGTTAGGAATCAGGGAGCATCTGAGATCGATGGTTCCCATGAAGGGTCTCTCTTCAAGTTACAGTCAAGATGTGCCCTGGGTCTGCAGTCCTCTCAATGCTTCACTGGATTAGACATCTGAGCCCAACCACACGAATGTTGGAGAGAAGCTTAAGCTCCTCACCATAAAGGAAAGTTCATAGGGCTGCTTACACTATGACAGACAGCTGGCTTCTCCAGAGTGACTGATCTGAAAGAGAGAGATCTATACCCAAGATAAAAAGTCTGGGAGGCATTTAACCTCCCAGGGATATGCCATCACATTTGTGATAAAATGCTATTGGTCACAGAGGCCAACCCTAGTAGAATGTGGAGGGCACTGCACAAGAGTGTGACTCCCAGGAGGTGGAGACTCCCATAGACAACCTTGAAGGTTGCACATCACTGCCTACCAGAGTTGATGTTATCACATGAAAGGAACCTAACAGACCACTTGGCTTGAGTTTCTCTGCCAGCTACATATCAGCATGGAGACTGTAGAAAACCAGGAAAAGGGGACAAGAAGAGTTATATAAATTAGTTATTTTTGCATCCTTCACAGTGTTTTGGATTGCATTGATTGAGTATGCTATATTGAGGGTAGTTAACCCTTTCAGGACACACGTACACCTATTTGTGTGTGTGTGTGTGTGTGTGTGTGTGTGTGTGTACATATGTGTGAGAGAGATACAGAGAAACAGAGAGATACTACTTTTCCAGACTCTCTGTGCACCGATTCACCATCAAAATAAGTATTGTTTTACTGTTTTTCTCATATCAGGACAAGACTAATCTTGCTCAGGAACTGAGAAAACCTGATGGGGAGAGAAAGGGAGAAATGAACCATAAATGTTGGAATTACTCCATAGCACCAACAAATGATAAACTCCCGCTGTTCTTCTCATAGATCTATAACCACAATTGCACTTGTCCCTTTTAAAAATAGCAATTGGAGTCAAGAGTATTTCTAAGAGAGTAGAGTGTCATCTTCATTTTTAAACATGAATAAGCTGCACAGATGAAGCCTGTGGGGGCTAAAGCATTAGACAAAAGAGACTCAGAGCAGAGAGGTGCACAGGCAGATTTTATTGGAGGTTCCAGAAAAGGGTTGTTTGTTCATTCACTCTGTCAACTAGCAGTTAGGCAGCCTTTATTATGAGATGGCTCCTAAGCATTTTGAAGGCACATAAAACTGTGCAAAGCACAGGCCTTGCTTTCTATAAGTGGAATATTATTGATTGATTCCCATAGACTTAATAGACAGACACAGCCTCAATCACTTATTCATTCATTAACCACATTTTGCTGGGTCAGGCTTTGTGCTGGACACTGGTGTGGCAAAAATATAGAATAAGTTGTCCGTTCTCCAGAGCCCACAGTCTAGTAAAGGGTCTGGACTGAGGTGGATCCAGAATAATAAGAGAAGAAAGAAAAAGAGAGCCCCTGATTCAGTTTGGAGGAGAGGATGTGCAGGTGTTAGGAGAACTTTCTAACAGGAAGTGATACTGCAGCTGAGTTTCAAAGAGAAAATTTTGAATAAATCTTTAGATCCACATCTGTATAACTGACTTTCTATCTGTCTGTTCATTGAGAGTGTGTGGCTTAGAGATTATAATCATGGGCTCTGGTTTGAATCCCAGCTCTGACACTTATGAGCTGTGCAACCTCAGGTAAATGACCCTCTTAATGCCTCAGTTTTCTCATCCATAAAATGAGAAGAATGACAGAGATTATTTCCTATGATCCTTATGAGAACAAAGTGGGTTAATATTTGCAAAGTGCTCGAAAGAATACCTGGCCCTGGTAAGCTCTATGTAAGTGTTAACTACTTCTACCGATGGAGAGAGATACTAAATTTTATTCTGCATCTTGGGAGTTAAAATGAGGGCCCATAAAAGTAAAGCCCAAGGTGCAATTTTGAGAGGGGTTCCAACAGATAAGGTGGGAAAGCCAGAGTTGCAAATGTTTTCCCAGGTAGCAGGGGGAGGAGCCAGGCATCTCAAACTCCTCACAGTATCAGAGGCCTTAGGGGGAAGCTGTTGTACTGAAAAATTCGTGGATGGTCTTGCATATATGACCACAGCCCAAAAGAGTGCTTTGGTGTGCCTGCAGCGGCCTTCTGTTGGAAAGAAGAGGGCAAATAAAAACTTATTCTGACTTCAATCTCTGTCTTCTCATCATTTCTCTCCTTCCCCACTCTCCCCCTTCTGGTGGCCCAAAGACTGAACCCACTGGAGACATTTAGGCTGCAGTCAATGTATGACATGGATCCAAGTAACTACTTTACAAAGTATGGAGTGGGAAATCTTATTTGTAGCAAAAGAAATAACAATAAATGTTATAATATTTTGTTGATATTATGGTACCATGATGTATATGTGTAGTTCCATGTCATTTAGTTCCAAACGGGCTTCCTGATGAAGCTATTATTATCATTCTCACTTTAGGATGAGTGATGAGATATTCAGAGCAATTAATAACTTTGCCAATGTTATTATTAGCAATTGGAGGACCTGGGTTTTGAGTCTAGATCTAAATGACTCCATAGCCAGTGCTTGTAACTCCTGTGATATGTGGTATCAGAACTGAGGGGCTATGGAGCTTCAGTGAAGGGATAGAGGGCTAAATGATGAATTCTTCAGAGAGGTGGTGTTTGAGTTGAGGGTTAAAGATGGGCAAGGTGTACAAGTGGAAAAGGCAGAGCACATCATTCTCAACCAAGAACTGCTGAAGGTTATGAGGACCTGAGAGTCGTAAACCTCCCAGGGAATGGGGAGGAGCCTGGTGTGGCTAAAGCATGGGGACGTGGGGTCAAGTTCAAGGAGAGACTTTTTTTTCCTCAACCTAATAGAAATGCAAACCCAGCTAGGGAGGTAATGGGCAGGAAGAATGGAGGGAGTGGCCAAGTGTCAAATGATGCACCACACACCGGCATATTCTTTCCCCCCAGCCTTTTGCTCATGGTCAATACTCAGTTTCTGCATCACTGTCTGAGGACAGTGGCATGGAGCCCAGCTGTTGGGACTCTAGACACACTGCAAGTGGTCTAGACATCTGGATTGAACTTGATGATGGGAAACGTGGGCAGAAGAGAAACCAGTAAGGAACTGAACTTCAGACTGGAGCCTGGTGGATTGTGAAGCAGAAGATACTGGCTTATGCAAAAAGGAATCCCTTCTCTCTCCTGTAGGCAACACCGATGATGTCCCACAGTGATGCCAAACTGGACACAGACATTCTACAGAGAGCTGATGTTTCCTTAAATGGTGGTTCCTGGAGATATCAAGTCCAGGGTTTGTTTTCAATGACCCTATTCTTTCCCCACACCATTCTAAACTAGATATCATCCCCAGTCAGCTGACTTGACATTTTCAGAGGTAATGTGAATCCCAAACAACAAAACTTTGATCTGTTCATTAGAGGAACAGATATGCAATGGCAATAAAGCCATGGTAGCCAAGATATGCAAGCTACCTAAGTGACCATCAATAGACAAGTAGATAAAAAAGCTGTGGTATATCTATACAATGGAATATCATTCAGCTGTAAAAAAGACCATTTGCAACAGCATGGATGGATCTAGAGGGTATTATGCTCAGTGAAATGAGTCAGTCAGAAAAAGAAAAATACCATATGATTTTACTTATATGTGGAATCTAAAGAACAAAATAAATGAGCAAACAAAATTGAAACAGATTCATAGATACAGAAAACAGACTGATGGTTGCCACAGGGAAGGGGGCTTGGGAGACGGGTAAAAAACATGAAGGGATTAAGCATTACAAATTAGTACCTACAAAATAGTCATGGGGATGTAAAGTGCCACACAGGGATATAGTTAATAGTATTGTAATGTGAAGGAATGAAGCAGTACAAATTAGTAATTACAAAATAGTCATGGTGATGCAAAGTACAGCACAGGGGATGTAGTCAAAAGTATTGTAATAGCTGTATGGTGCCAGGTAGGTACCGGAAATACCAGGAGGAACACTTTGTAAAGTATATGGTTGCCAACCACAATGCTGAATACCTGAAACTAATACAAAATAATACTGAATGTAAACTGTAATTGAAAAATAAAATTAAAAAACACCAAAACATTCATTGGTTTTGTAACCAATGGTTCAGATGCAAGCGCCAGCTCTTAGTGTTAAGAGCTCTGTAATTTTGGACAGAGCACTTGCCTTTCCTGAGCCTCAATTTTCTCAACTGTAAAATGGGGCTAAGAAAGCCCTGGCATGATTAGTTACTACATTTCTACATCTATGGCCTTGAGAAAGTTAGGTACTCTCCATGCCTCAGTTTTCTCATGTGTAAAATGGTAATCCTAATAAGCACCTCCTTAGTTATTGTAAAGAAGACTTAAGATACTACATATAAGGAGAGTCTTTGGCACATACTATGCACTCAATAAATATTCACTAGTGTTAGCATTGTGATTACTACACCCCACTGCAATCATATCGTTCCTTTACATGGGGGTCTCAGCCCCACCAGCCAGCCTGTCCATGGGAACTGGGCAGGAGGAGGGAGCCTGGCATATGGTAGCTGAAGAATAAATGAATCCAGGAAAGCCAACTGCCCCACTGGCCATGAGGGGGAGCGAGCATGGCAGGAGAACTACTTGGAGAAGCAGAAAATGAGCTGAGCCTCACAGAATGTAGAAGTCATTGTGAGGGGAGTGAGGCAGTCACTCCAGGGAGGGGCCCACAGACTGACAGGAGGGCAGGGCTCCAAGTAACTAACTACAAGGTGACAAAAGTCAGCAAGGGGTGGAAGAGGTGGTAATCAATGAACAGGGCTGCAGTAGGAGGTGGGAACAGAGGCCTTGAGGGGCGCAGTGAGTAGCCTGATCTGGTCAGTGTTTTCTAAACTCTGGTTGGTATTGCCTTCACGATTGTTGTCTGATGTGATTCACACAATATCTTTGACTTAACCTCTTAACATTTTCTTCAAATTGATTTACCATTTACTGCCATAAATAATAACCCATAGCACTATGCCATAAATATAAGCTAATGGTGAAATAAGTAGTAAAAACAAACTACATCAGTAAACTCTTGCCAGATAGTTTTTCCTGCAAAGGCTCTTTGCCGACTGTCTGTCTCTTGGCTAAAAAGGGAAATCAGTAGGTTTTCAAAGAGTGTGAAAGCCTTCGAGCACATATGGCCAGCTTTTCATTTGGAAGGATGGAGACAAGCTGGGAAGGGAGCGGGCTTGCTGCTGTGGAATTGGATGAGGTAGCAATGTCACCACAAGTCTCTAAAAGCATCTTTAGAGCTGTCAGTGACAAGGCTGCCATAATTAAGGAAACTCTCTTAGGGGTGATGGGAACATCTTTGAAGGGTTTTAGGGAGGACATTGACCCTTTTAGAACATCATTCTGGCTATGGTGTTGTGGTGTGGATTTATGGAAACTGTCTGTTAGCCAAGAGATCAGGGAAATGAAAACTGCCAAAGCCCCATGAGAAGGGATGTGTATGTCTGATTAAGAAGCATTGTTGGTCTGGGAAGGAGAGAAGCTACATAAGGACTATTCAGGGAACAGGGATTGTGCTTGGTGATGACTATGCAAAGAAAGAATCTGATGACTCCCAAGGGGTCAACTTGGGTGAGAGGGAGAATGATGCTACCATAATGAGAGGGAGAATTCTGCATGGGTTGTTGCCATTTCTCATTTTTGAACTTGTCTGGTCATCTGTTCCCAAGATCCCAGACTCTTTCTGCTGATTTCCAGGACCCTCGGACCTCAGGATGCCCCTACTCAGATGTGGGGAAGAGTGCATGGTCCAAACCCATCCCAAGGTAAGGGGCAGGCTGAAGACAAATCCCTCTACAGTTCACCATCCCCACTTCACTGCTATTATGTAGTTAAGGACTGGTTAAAAGGAAAATGAAGCACGGGGAGTAGGGAGGACCTCCACAATACACCCAGACAATCCCACAAATCCAGGTGTAGATTCAGCAGCTGACCAATTTTCTGTTTCCAGTTGATGGCAAAGTGGGGTAGAGAAACTTAGAGGCTAAGTATATTCATCTGTGTCCCAGATCATTTCTTAATACTGCTGGAGGAACAATTTTCCGGGCTTCAGGCTGTCCTTTTTCACTGCTCAGACAGATATCTTTAATTGCTACAGTGGAATTTCTGCCCTTTTCTCTGAGTGGCCAGAGGTCATCACATCAATTTGGTACATCCTGGAAATGACAGCATCTATCTTATTCTCCCAATCCAAATGAAAATAGCAGCTGGCAGAAAGTCACACCAGAAAGTGGCTAACAAACTAGCTCACACTATGGTGTAAATGACTATGAACAGGTTAATTGTGTGACAGTTAGCAATGAACTAATCCAAAGCATGAATATTCTGTGTGCAGGATCTTCAGATCCTTGGGGCTTTGTTTTGAAGTGGAAACTATATCCTTCCCTAAATCCACAGACACAAGGCACTAAAGTTCCATTGATTTGGTCAAGTGGTCTATAAAATACACTCTTAAAAGTGTTATTAGCGTGTGCTTTCAAATCCAGCAGTAGAGTCAACTAAATTCTGAAATAAATACTTTCTCCTATTTTAAGAATGATCACATCTATTTCGAAGTGAAAACTTACTAGTGATGCTTTCAGTTAAAAGCACCCTAAAGATAGTGGAAAAAATGCGTAAAGGCTTTCTGTGGAAGACCAAAATGTTTCCATTTAGTAACTTTATTAGTAGATGGACTAGTGATGTAAACATTTCATATAGAAATTCAAACATTCTCCGAACAGAAAAATGGAAAAGAACACAGGAGACAGTGATAAACATCCCAGAAATTAAAGGAATCCTATGGTATTCACTATTTTGAGAAAGTAGTGGTTTCTCCTTCTTTCATTTATAAATATGTCAACTTCCTTGAAGTGGATAGCTATTGAATTTGTTCTTGTTGACAAATTTCCTACTTGAACTTTTCCTACTTGTTGACTTGATTTTGAACTTTTCCTACTTGAAAAGATCCAAGAAGATATTTCTAATTAGGTTTAAAATACTTCTTAGCCTTGGGTGGGAGGTCAATCGGTGTTATAAATGGTGGCCATTCAGTCTCCACAAGGTCAACGTCAGCCAAACCGGTCTATCTCCTTTAACCTTTGGAAGGAGAGTAGCATAGGCATATGGCAATATTATGAACTGCTCTGTGGAGCAATCAAAATTAATGATATGGTCTATGGAACATATTTTTCTCTACCGAGCTATGTTTTTCTAGCCCAGAAGTACCTTCTTTGATACAGTACTTGATTTATTCAGTAAAATTGTAGACTTCCTAAGACAGAAAGGAATTTAAATGTACATATACCCTATGCTGCTACATCAAAAGTCATGTATTTTTCGTCTCTGGATGACCAGGACTCCCTGGGGAGCTTTCTAAAACTGTGCACATGCCCACATCTCACTTCTGAAGTACCTGTTGGCTCCGGCATTGGTATTTTTACCATAACCTCCCTGGCCCTGATGAAAACAGCCAGGGATGGGAAGCACTGACTTGGAAATTAAACTCACCTTTCTCTACTCTTTAGAACTTGCTTCTACATGGTCCAATTCAAGCAACACCTGATTCGTGCATAAGGGGTTTAACGTATAAAACGAGCCCTGATTCAGCATTTGTTTTTCACTTTCCAGGTCCAACGTGAATTTTTTCTTTCTTCTCTAGTCAAGAAAAGGATGACATTTTGGTCGAGTGGAAGAGGAAATTGGAGGCAAGGGACTCTCCACAGCTACCCCTTGGAGAAAATAGTGAGTTTCCCTCTCTTCTTGAAGGTTCTACCAACAACATCCAGTGAAGTCATCTGGCAGCAGGGAGCTACCAAGACTGTGTCAACAACTCACTGTGGCCTGGGCTTTGTATTCTCTGGCTGCTACAGCCTGGGCTTCAGTAATGAAGTAATGCTATACTTCCTCCTGGGGAGTAGGCTGCAAGGACCCCACTCACCTGACAAGCCCCGCCCCGAGGCAATGTATCGCCTATAATAGTTACAAGAGCCAAAGCACTAAGAGTGAATTCATATACATTAAAACTTACTCTAGTTTTAGGATATTGGTATAATAGGTTTGTTCATTGGCACCTATGACATGTACTCCATACTCTCAAAGTAAGGTTTTAGCCTTTAAACTTCATGAGTCAATGAATAATTTTTCATATTTTACTGTGCTTAATATTGTACCATGAACTTTAGTGAACAGAGTATAGAAACTACATCCTGCCTTCAGCATCTATTTTGTGTACCTGGAAAAAAACAACTGTGAATTGAAAGACCAGTCATCTGTGGGACTTTAAACACTGACTGATACAGAAAGACTGAAAAAGAGTAGAGTTGTACCAAAATGGGCACATACAAGGAAGAGACCGGAGAATCCACCAGAGGATATTCCACCTGGTAAAGGGAGTCGCTGGGGGGTCTGGTGCCAAGAAATGCTCTGAAAGTGCTTAGAGCAACAGACCAAGCAGAGAAGGGGGGTGGGCGGTGTGGACGGAGGGAGGCTGTTGGGGTAACTCCAGCCGGTGTGATTACATGACTTTGTGGCAACGGGACTCCATTTTTGAAGGGAAAAATGATAAGAATTAGTTTTTGGTTTTGGAAAACAAAGAAAAAGAATGAGTCAGAGGAGATGCAAATTTCTAGGGTAAACGAGGATATAGACATAGTGATGCTGGGAAAGAACGCACTTTGCTTGGAACACCTTGAGGTTGAAGACATCCTCGGACAGCTGAATAAAAATCTCCAGTGGGTCATTGAAGATCAGAGGTTGAGTCAGAATAAAAGAGAATCTTGAGTTTTAGATTAAGAAAATATCTACAAAAAAGGTTAGTTGAAATGTTGGGAACGATGGGTACTGTAAGATTGGGAACCTATGGGGAAAAGTAGAGAGCACACAGAGCCTGGGAAACAGCCTCAAGGGGAAAAGAGGGCTCTGCGTTTGTAGGGGACATGCTCTTGTAGTTTCTTAAATGTGTATATACCTCCGATGTGGTTTTGTTTAGACTTTTGCCCAAAGCAACTCCATCGTACACAATCAGTTCACAAATGATCATAGAAGGTGAAGTTCTTTTTGCACATGCTGAAGAGGGGTTGAATTCCCCGTTCTATTTTTCCTTAGTTCTTACAGCTGGACCAGTCATAAAATGATGAAACTGACACAAGACTAGATGAACACGAGAGAAACTAATTTCATACACATTCGGAGGAGAATCATAATGCTTGTACAGTGCTCAGATCGTAAAATGGGGCTCAAAGAAATGATCAAAGTGGACACATTTTTTATTGCTTTTTAGACAAAGAAACAATACATTTGTGAGAAATTGACAGGACAAAGAAAGTGAGTGCTTCTTAGAAAGGAATCTAAGCTAGGTCTGGGCTGGTGCAGTAACTTAGTAAAGGCATTACAACTAGGTGGGTTTATGCAGGCTTTTGGATTTTTAACTCCTGTGACAAGGCTCCCTTTCAGCCCTCAGGAGCAGAGAGGGCACTTTTCACAGGGACATTGATTTCCCGCATCTAGAGAGACAGAGGAGAGTCAGAGAGCTCCTCCCACCCCTTCTGCTTCTCCTGTGACTCTAATAGGAATCAATCAATACGCCACTGTGGGATATGTTGGGGCAGTCTGGCCTGGCCCCACAAGCATTTCCCAATGATGACCAATTAGCGCCACCAGGACACTTTGTCAGGCAGAGAAAGAAAATGTATCTAAAAAAAGAAGAGATCGTTACCTTTTAAAAACGTGACCTTTCATTTTTCATGTTTTATTCATTGTTTTTGAGCAGGTAAGGTTAAACTCATTGTTATTTAAACTGCATTACTAATCCATTGAATTCATGAGGAACCTATTGAAACTTTATAGTGTGAAGGGTTTTACACATTTTACTTATTTTTCTTTAGCTGATCATTATTTACTTTTTTCTCCAACTGCCAATCATTCATAGCTCCTTTTCATTCCGGACTGTGAAGTATGGAGCAGTCCACAGGTACTTCACAGACAGTCGGCATGTAATGGGGCTCAACAATTGTACAAAATAATCATTATCTCGCTCTGTCTCTAAGACGCTGAATAATATAACTAACTTATCTGGGCCAATTTTGCTTCATCTTTAAAATGGGCCTAATGTGAACCGATGTGCTCTCCTAATAGGTTTTCATAAAGAATAACACTAAAAAACGTAATAACATATGAAAGAACTTTCTAAGCCATTAAGCCCGTAGTCATGAAAGTTATCACTGTGGTAAATATTACGATCGCCGCAAAGCCGATCCTCTATCAGCGTAATGGTAAGGAGGACAAAGGAACATTTGGTGGGCAGATCGCCAAGCAACTCCCAGGGATGCCGGCCGCGGGTACGTCTGAGATTGTCTGGGTTTGAGTATCACCAAAAGGAGGCACTGAGGCAAGAGACTGTCTATGTTGTTTATTTGGAACGAGGTGTGGGGGAGTGGGGAAGGGAGACAGGGAGGAAGGACAGCAATCGAGGATGCAAATGAGCCCAGTGCCACCGTGAGCTCCAGGGGCTCCCTGCCAGGGGGAACCTCTGGGGGACCCAGTGCAGCTCTTCTCAGAATCGTCCCCTGGGGGCGAGGGAGTTCAGCCACTTGGTCACCAGCTCCCACCCCATCCAGGAGGATTATACCAGAAGCCTTGACTCCTCCCATTCCCTGCTTGGACATGTGAAAGCTGAACAAAACCAGACTATGTCACCCCAATATATACTTCTTTGACATAAAAAATTTACTTTTACTTGAAAGCAATTATCAAGCAGCCAATGCAGGAAAAACTCTCTAGTCTCCCCCTCTTCTGCCTAAAGGCAGGATTTTACCGGGGAGGATACCAGAGGAATCTTCAAACAAATCTTACTCCATTAGTCTCCACCCATATATTTACTTTCTCAGTCAGCCACCCTTGGAAGCCAAAAACGATTTTCCTTTGCCTTGTCATTTCTCTACAACTCCATAACCCAGAGTTCTAAGCTATCTATTGGGGTTACTCATTTCTGGGTACCCCCCTATGTGACATGTGTAATACACAAGTTAATAAACTTGTTTGATGTTCTATCTGTCCTTTGTTACAGGGGACCCAGTGGAGACTCTAAGAGGGGTAGAGGAAAAATTTTTCCTCCTCTGCAGAGGTAAGAATACTCCCTCTGGCTAGAGAGCAACCTCAGGTAGGGTTGCAAGAAACCATGGGCAGGTACAGGGACATCTGCAGGTGAGCTACAGGGTGGACCAAGGGCATACGGGAGTGGCTCTGAGTATCTGCTTTGTAGCCAGACAATTCTGGTTTTGAGTCCTGGGTCTGCTCGCCATAAACTGTCCTCCCTCGGCACATTATTCAGCTTCCAGCTTCAGTTTCCCCAGCTGTAAACGGAGAACAGTAACAGCTACCTCACAGAATGTTATATTATTTGCATCCTTTCTACGGCATGTACAGTAGCCAGTGTTATTCAAAAATGTTGAATGTTCTGGGGCAAGTTCATGCTACAGAGTTCAATGAATATAAGAAGTCCCTTTTAGTTGCAGCATGAGTTCAATTTTGTGAAGTATATATATTTTACACGTAAGAGCAATCCATAGGACAAAACATACTCAAAGATTAAGAATAGTAGGAATTAAGATGAAGATTAATTCTGGGTGGTGGCATAATAGATGATTTCTATTTTCTCATGTATATTTTCTTCATTTTAAAATTTTTCTACAAAGTATGTATTACTACAAAATCAGAAAAAGGCAAATTTGATTCCATTTGATTCCATTCCATTCAAGTCCATTTTTCAGGACTTGTGAGGATAAGAGGTAATTGTACACAAAAAGGTATTGATTACAGTGCATGAATCAGAACATGTGCATAATATATGACCATTTAAAACAGACTATTAATAAATATTACTAAGTGACTGCTTACTTTGTATGAGATATTGTGCATGTCACTATACATTTATTTTCTTTTTAAACTCTCATACCAGTCTTATAAGGTGATGGCCTTACCACTAACACAGAGGTGTGGAAACTGAGAAACTACTAAGAAAACTGAGGCTCATTAAAGAAACACTGTTCTGCATCTCAAAACTCCTCAGCACATCTTGGGCACTTTCAAACAAAGCATGCAGAAAAATATTCCCTATTTTGCATTTTTTTAAACTTCAGCAACTGATACAGTTTTAATAATGGCTGCTTTAGCAGAAAAACAGTTCATGTTAAATGTCAAACCATAGCCCCCAGGCCACTGCAGTGTCTGAGCAGACTGTGTGGTTATAATTGCAAAGGACCCAAGGAAGCTTTCAGCTCACCCTGCAACATAAGATTTCTGTGCATCTCTGAAAACACAGTTATCTTTTGTAGCAGCAACGACAAAACGCTGAAGACAGCATTTCAGCCTGGCAAGACCTATCCCAAAGAAGAGAATAGAAGAAGAGGCTGCTTCTTGGGTAGCTCTGTAGCAGCCCACCTAACAAAACAACACTCAGGACATACTCATTATGAGCACAGCATGAGAAATAAAGGCAGGAAGAATTCATACCGGACCGAATGGTGTTACTTGGCTTTATCTATTTTGCTGGCAGTAAAGCTGAGTCCCTTCTCTTCATCATTGTTGTTGGTGTGCTATCTTCTCTTAAAGCATTTAGGATTTAATTAAAATAGTTTAAACAGCCATAGCCTGTCAAGCTTATAACTCTCCTTGAAAACCTTTCTGTACTGCCCTTAGTGAATTTCATTATAAGAGAATCAAAGAGAAAAGCTCTGGAAATTGTGCCCACGAAAATAAATGGGAAGAGGGGTGGTGGAGAGGGAGGCAGGTGGACGTGCCTGCATTTGTTTGAGTAACAGCAAAGCCTTTTATATTTTTCAGCTTAATTCTTTTCAAATGAAAAGGGGCCTCAGCGAGTGTTTTGCCAGAGGTGGGGGCCTTTGAAAACAGAGAGCACCGAGTCCCTTTATTTTCCCAGCACCTCTCTGAAGTTTCTTAGATTGGGAAGGGAAGGAAGGACAACAGCTTTGCTTATGGCTGTCTGACTCTGAGGTGGCAGGAAAGCTGGTGAGGCCTTTGAACATGTGTTGCCTTTAAGTAGAAGGAAGGTCCTGTGTGAACGAGCAAAAGGTCTGGTGTCCTGGGTAGAGAATAGACGTTGTTCTCTAGGAGGCAGGAAGACTGGGACTCCCGCCAGTAGGTTCGTTATTTGTAGACTTCATCGCTTGTGTTGTTAAGAGAACTTAGAATTAAAATGCCCCATTGCATTGATTTTTCTTGTATTTTTTAAATTATCGCTTATCTGCCTTATGCCCTCTTCCACCTCTATCCCCCTCCCCTCAGTCACCACACTGTTGTTTGTGTCCATGAGTCCTTTTTCTTGTTTGCTCAATCAGATCACCGCTCCCCAGCCCTGTCCCTCCCTCCAGAGCTGTCTCTACCCATAAGTCTGTCTCTACTATTGCATTGATTGTTAACATTGGTTCTGTGCTCATTTTGTGATAGTTTCCTAGATTTTACCTGTATTTCCCCTCACCTTTTTCTAATTTCTATTCTCTTATGGTACCTTTGTGCATTGTTGTGGACTACCTTAAGTTGTTTTTGGAAAAGAATGATGTCTAAAAACATAAGGAAAAAATCATTTGTAAGCAGTAGTGAGGGAACTACTCAACACTTGGAAGTAATATTGTCCCCCAGGAGTAAAAATAAAGGGAGCCCACAATGTGGAGGGGATGGTGTGTCCCAGAGACTACGGTGATAGATTGTTCGTTTCATCTGGAAAAGCAATGTTTTAGTTGAAAGGAGTAATGTATAGAAAGTTAGGCTAAAAGATGCCAACTGGATAGTCGACCACGGTTGTAGAGAGTCCCTAATAAGAATTCTGCCCATTAGTCGAGGGAATCTCTACTGGAGGAGGTTCATCACACTTCACACTAACCTGGATAAACAGCTTTATTCATTCATTCATTTATTTATTCATTTACTTATTCATTCATTCGTTTGTTTGTTTGTTTGTTTGTTTGTTTGTTTGTTTATAGAGAGGGGAAGAGAGGGAGAAAGAGAGAAAAACATCAATGTGTGGTTGCCTCTCACGCACCCCCTACTGGGGACCTGGCCAACAGCCCAGGCCTGTGCCCTGACTGGGAATTGAACTGGTGATCCTTTGGTTCACTGGCTGGCACTCAATCCACTGAGCCACATCAGCCAACTTATCACTTTCTTATTTCAGTCATCCATCCATCCATTTACTCATTTATGGAGTGTTCACCATGAACCCTGATGAAATGTGCTGAGTACTAGAGGTCGTTGTTGCAGCCCTCTAGGTGCTCCATCTATAGGCTACCAGTGTCCTGAAAAATCCTTGGGTTTGCCTCAGGTTTATCAGCTACTATTCTCGATATTCATAGAGAACACAAAGCTGATTGCAAAAGCTATTTGCACACCTAGCTAAAAGCCTGAGCAAAACTGGAAAATGTTCAAATGAAGGCAGGCTCTCTAACCAAATGCACAGAAACACAGCATTTTGTTGAAAATATGTCAGTGAATCTGTCTCAGACTAGTGCTCTACATTGACCTCATGGCACCAGGGAAAAGATAAGTCACTGCCACACATCTAATGCAGTGCCGAGTGTTTTCTTGAAAACACTACTCGGTTTTGACTTTATACGTTTCCTCAGAAGCAGTAAATCCCTAGAGGATGGGAATAATTTTGTGCAGTCCTCAACCTGCTCGCCAATCAGGGTTGGCTCTGCACAAATAGGCAGGTAATACCTGTTACTTGTATGAGGATGATGATTATAGTCATGAGACCCCAGTGTAATATTCTGAAAACTCAAGAGCACCGTCAGAGCGAGGCTTTGGGAGCACAGAAGCTAAGGCTCTGCTGTTAATTTCCTCAGGCTACTTTGTCCTCCCTGAATACAGGGTTAATGGTGAAGCCATAAAGAAACCTTATTTGTCTAGTGTCTATAGTTTTTCAATTTATATACTTCTTTCATTTCCCACTTTGGGGAATATAATGTCTGAATTGAGCTCAAGTATCACCATTTTTTTCTTTAAATTACCATAGTCTTTCTCTTTATTCTGGTTTCTTTTACCTACATTTTTCTATCTAAATACCTTTTTAATTATACGATACTAATGAAATACACGTATTTATGTAGTGTGCCGTTTTAGGTGGTATGTATATAATGTGATAAAGATCAGTAAGTACCTCCAAATCAGACATTTTAACAGTTTTTTATGCCACTAGGCAATTATTTTATGTGTCATGTTTATAGCTTCTTAAAAGTATATTTGACATATGCTAACTGAAAACCTATCCAGGGAAGTTGACCCTTGAACAATGCAGGGGTTAGGGATGCAAAGCCCTGTGTAGCTGAAAATCCACATAAAACTTTTGACTGCCCAAAGCTTAATTACTATACAGTTTGATGTTCTTACTCACACACACAACTGAAATGATCCCCCAACAAATCTAATGAAATCATATTCTTCGCACCAAAAAGCTTCTTTTGTAATTCTTACCTCTGCTCCTCCCCAGCAACTCATCCTCTGTCTAAAAGCAACAACTCAGTTACTTTCTATTACTATACTTAGTTTGTGTTTCCCACAATATTGCATAAGTAGAGTCATACACGAATACTATGTATTCCTGTGATCTGGCTTCTTTCACTCAGCATAATTACTTTGAGATTCATCTGTTTTGTTTTTTTTTTTTTGCATGCGTATATGTAGACCATAGTGTTTTCCTTTTTCTTGCTGAATAATGTTCTGTTCTATGGGTACAACACAATTTTGTTTTCAGCTGTTGATGGACAGGCTGTTCTCAGTTTTTATTGTTACAAGTAAAACTGCTGTGCACATTTCTGCGCATGTCTTTATGTGAACATACGCCATCGGTTCTCTTGGATAAATTCAAGGGGAGAAATGGCCGAGTCACGTGATGGTGTATGCTTAATATTTAAAGAAATTGCCAAACTACTTTCCAAGTTTACTGCACCATTTTACATTCTCACCAGGAGCGTATAAACATTCCAGTTGCTCCACGCTTTTATCAACAATTAGTATGATCAAGTCATTTTAATTTTAGACATTCTAATAGGTATTAGTGGTGTCTCACTGCTGTTTTAATTTCATTTCTCTAATAACTAATGGTGGTGAACACATTTGGGTGCCTGTCTGCCATCTGTATATATTGAAATCTTTGGCTCATTTTTTTGGCTGGTATTTTTTTTATTTTAATTTTTGTCTTTTTTTAATGGTTGTTCAATTACAGTTGACCCATTTTCTCCCCATTACTCTCCCCACTCTCCCCACCCCCACCTCCCACATTCAGTCCTCCCCCCACACCCTGTTGTCTTCGTCCATGGGTCCTTTATACGTGTTCGTTGATGACCCTTCTTCTTTGCCCATTTATTGATTTGGTGTTATGTTTTCTTATCATTTAGTTTTGAGAGTTCTTTACCTATTCTGGTTGAAAGTCTTTTAATAGATATGCAATTTGCAATGTATATCTTATAACTCTCCTAAGAATATCTTTCATAGAAAATTCTTCATTTTGATAAAATCCACTTTATAATTTATTGTTAGGGATTGTGATTTCAGTGCATATAAGAAATATTTATCTAATCTAAAATCATAGAGACTTTTTTCCTTCTCATAGAGACATAGAGAACTTATTTTTCATAAGTTCTGTAGTTTTTGATTTTACATTTAGTGAGTCATTTATGTGAGTTATTTTTGTACAGTTTCATATATGAATATCAAAGCTTACCATTTGCTTCTTCGGATATTAAATTCTTTATTGACACATTTTGTTGAGGTGTTTTAATTAGGAATGAAGAAAGTTAGTAGATAAAAAACTAATTTACTTGAAATACAGTGTTTAAGGAAAGTCCTACAGATATCTTGGACTGCCAGGAAGACAAACAAGTCAGTCTTAGAGCAAATGAAGCCTGAAACATTCTGGAAGCAGAAATGATAAAACTGAAGCAGTCCCACTTTGGCCACATTATGAGAAGGCAGGGTTCTTTGGAAAAGACAGTCACGCTGGGGAAAAATCAAAGGCAGCAGGGAAAGAGGAAGATGAAATACGAGATAGATTGACTCTGTTAAAGAAGCCGTGGGCATGAGGCTACAGGAGCTGAGCAGGCTGCTGAGAGCAGGACGTTATGGACATCACTCATTCATGGGGTTGCTAAGAGTCAGAGCTGACCCAATGGCCTGTAACACACATAACTGACATACACATTGTGTTAGTTTCATGTATGCCGCATGATGATTCAATATTTGTATATTTTGCAAACTAATCACCATTGTAAATCTAGTTAACATGCATCACCATACATAGTTACAGGGTTTTTTTTCCCTTGTGATTAAAAAAAATTTAAGATCTACTTTTTAAGCAACATTAAAATATGCAATTCAGTATTATTAACAATAGTCATCATACTGTACATTACATCCTTATGACATATTTATTTTATAACAGAAATATAATGAATTATTTTTTGCATTTTGGGGTATGGAATTGTTCAAATAGCATTTTTTAAAAATCTCATCCTTTCTTCACTGAACTGCCTTTTGAGCCTTTGTCAAAAATCAATCAACCATAATGTTTGAGTCTACTTCTGGATTTCATATTCTGTTCTATTGATCTATTCATCTAAATTTATGCCGATATCATACTGTCTTGACTTTTGTAGCTATGTCTTACATCTTGAAATCATGTAGTGCAACCTTTCCAACTTTGTTCATTTTTTTCAAAGTTGTTCTAACTAACCTGGGTCCTTTGCCATTTTCAAATGAATAATAGAATCAGTTTGTCAATTTCTATTAAAAATGTCCTGGAATTGCTTGTTATTACATTGAATCTCTAGATAACCTTGAGGAAAAATGACATTTTAATGTATTAAGTCTTCTTATTCATGAACAGTATATATCCTTGTATTTATTTGGGTCTTCTTTATTTCCTTCCAGCAATGTTTTGTAGTATTCACTGTATAGGTCTTGCATATTTTTAATCAAATTTATCTCAATTTTACATGTTGATGCTATTGCAAATGGTATTTTAAAATTTCAATTCCAGCTTGCTCACTGCTAGTATATATTAAATACATTTTAAAACATATTTTTTATTGACTTTTAGAGAGGAGAAGGGAGGGAATGAGAGAGGGTGAGAAACATCAATGTGTGGTTGTCTCTCAAGCACCCCCCTACCGGAGACCTGGCCCACAACCCAGGTATGTGCCCTGACTGGGAATCAATCTGGTGACCCTTTGGTTTGCAGGCTGGTGTTCAGTCCACTAAGACACATCAGTCCACTATATTAGATACTTTTAATATATTGATATTGATCCTGCAAACTTGCTAACTTCACATATTAGTTCTAGTAAGGTTTTTTGTAGATTATTTAGGTTTTTCTTCAAAGTCAATAATGTCATCTGTGATTGAAGACTTTCCACCTTTCTTTACAATCTGGACACCTTTAATTTTTAAAAATAATTTTAGATTTACAGAATGGTTGCAAAAATTTATTTATCTCTCATCCATCTTCTTCTAATTTTATCATCTTATATGCATGATGCATTTATCAAAATAAATTAACCTTGGTACATTACCATCCACTATCCTGGAGACTTATGATTTACCTGATTTTCCTCACATATCCCCCTTTTCTAAATAGGTTACATAAGTTGCCATACAGTCATATTTTCAGTTCCATTGGATCCAAAAGTGTCTCAGTCTTTCTTACTACTGATGATCTGACATTTTTGGAGAGTGGTGGTAAACTGCTTTGAGACTTTGGATTTGTCCGATGTTTTCTCATAAATATACGAACATAATGAAATTAGGAGACTATTGTCACTTTTATATCTAAAATTTTCAGAATTATTTACTTTTTTATCATTAATGAGTTAAATTTTGTAAAATGATTTTTCTGTATCTATTGTTTGATAGTATGATATTATTTTTTTCTTCTGTTAGTCTAATATATGTACATTATTTGGTTTTAAAATATAAACTTATCTGCTCTGCTAGGATAGAGCCTCATGTTCTACTTTCATTTGGACTGTTTAGATGACTTACATTGATATCTATGTGACCGTGTAGATAAAGAACTAGGTAAGTTGGGTTTTACCTACCATCTTACCATTTCTTTTTGTTTGTCTTATTTGTTACTTTCCTCAGTCTTTTTCTGGTTTCTCTGAATTAATGTATATTGTTAGTAATGCCTTTTATCTCTCTGCTGGTTTATTAGCTACATGTCATTTTTAAAAAATGGTTTGCTTGTTGCTCTAGAGTTTGATATTTTGCAGTCTGCCTTCACATAACAGTGTGCTGTTTTTCCTATGGTGCTCATACTGCAAAGACCCTCAAGCATTCCACCTCCTCAGTGCTGCGTGCAATTGTTTTCACAGACTTGGCTTCTGTGTATATCATACATCCCACAGCACGCTGACATTATTTTTATTTTAAACAAATATCCTCAAAGAAATTAACCATTAGATCATATGTATTTGTGTTTAACCTCGTATTTGCTATTTATGGTGCTTGCCATTACTTCTTATTGATTTTTCTATCAAGACCATTTTACCTTCAGCCTAAAGACTTCTCTAGTATTTCTTTTGGCGATGAATCATCCCAGTTTTTGTTGGTCTCAAAAGATCTTAATTTTGGTTTCATTTTTGAAGGGTATAGAGTTTTTTTTCTCTCATCTGTGTGCTTTTATAATGTGTTTTTTTCCCGTCATTTGTGTGCTCACTGTGACCACTGATTTTAAGCAGTTTAGTTAGGAAATGCCTTCCTATCGTTTCCTGGGTCTTTACTCTGCTTGGGATTTGTTAAGGTCATGTCTCTGTGGGTTTTACTTTTCAACAAGTTTGGAAACTTGTTCATTTTTGGCCAGTATTTCTATAAACACTTTTGATGCTTCTCCTCCTCTCTCCTCTTCTTCTGGAACTTCAGGTACATGAATGACAGTCCACTTGGTGTCCCGAAGGTCCCTTTGGCTCAGATCATTTTTTTAAGTATTTTTTCTCTCTAAACTTCAAATTGGTTAATTTCTACTGCTATATTCTTATGTTCATTGAAGTTTATTGCCAGCATCTAGCTGGTTATTAAGTCTAGTGAAATTTTCATTTCAGATATTATAATAATCAGCTCAAGAAGTTCTATTTGCATCCTTTTTATATCTCTATTTCTCCTTTCATCATAATCATAATTGCCTTTAAATTTTTGAGCATATTTATAATAGGTGTTTTAACTTTCCTGTCTGCTAATTCAATCATCTCCAGACATGTTTATATGAACTGTGTTTTTATCCTTGCTATAGGTTATCGTTTTCTGCTTCTTCATGTATCTAGTAAATTTTTATTAGATGCTGGACATTGTAAATGTTATACTGCTAAGTGTTTGGAATTTGTCTTTCTTCAGAGAATGTTGATTTATGTATTTTTTTAGCAGAAAGTTAAGTTACTTAGGAAGTAATCGGAATCTTTTTTTTTTGAAGATTGTATTTGTTTTTAGGCAGAGGGGAAGGAAGAGAGAAAGGAAGCGAGCAATACATCAATGTGTGGTTGCTGCTTGCACACCCCCTGCTGGGGACCTTGCCCACAATTCAGACACCTGCCCTGACTGGGAATCAAACTAGCAATGCTTTGGTTCACAGGATAGCACTCGATCCACTGAGCCACACCAGCTAGGGCAAGAGCAGTCTGAATCTTTTATGCTTGTTTTTAAGATTTATTATGACAGCCTCTTCTCTAGAACTAATTCATGCCTATTACTAAACTGTGATCCTACTGCTGTCTCTACTAAGTGTCCTGGGCATTTAATGTGCCCTCACCTCTCTGGTTGGCCAGCCCCATGTGAATTCTGGGAATTCTTCAGCGTAAAGGTGATGGATAACTATTCTTTTCCTGAAAGTTTTTCTTTAGCTAGTAGTTGTTCTGGCCTCGTGAAATTTTACCCTACATGAAGACTTGAGGGGACCCAGTTTCAGGGTTCTGGGGCTCTTTCTCTGTATACATTCCTTTTCTCTAGTACTCTGCTTAGGCAAATTCTATTCAGCCCGAACTCCCTGGACTTTTATCTCTTCCTCCTGAACTTGAAAAGACTACTTACTATATTCTGCTTATGTTCCATCTTCCTGCAAGACAGTCCCCAAAATGCATTCATGCAGAAAGCCTGGGTGACAAATGGTCTCAGCCCTTTTATTTCCATTCTCACTGGGTTACTTTCTTTTGCTTCTTGTTGTCCAATGTGATCATTTTTATTAATTTTTCTAGTTTTCTACTTACTTAGTTTGCTAGTTTTGCCATAACGTAATAACACAGACGAGGTGGCTTAAGTAGCAGGAATTTATTTTTTCACAATTCTGGAAGCTACAAGTTCGCGATCAAGGTCTGGCAGGATTGATTTCTTCTGAGGCCTCTCTTCTTGGTTTGTAGATGACCTTCTTTCCCTTATGTCTTCACATGGTCTTTCTGCTCTGTGTCTGTGTCCTATTCTCTATCTCCTCTTCTTCTAAGAACTTCAGTCATTTTGGACCACAGCTCACTTTAATAATCTC
>PVKM010009782.1:0-36155 GCA_004027735.1 Carollia perspicillata | reverse complement strand
AGGAGTCAGGAGTGGAGAACCAAGCTATTGGAAATTGTGATTAAGATAGAAATCTATATTTATTGACAGAGAAACGCGTCCACTAAATAGTGTCATGTGAAAGAGGATTAAAAGGTGGCATTTCACAACATGTGTGAAATGACTTCATTTAAAGGCATGCTGTGTGTGTGCACCTGTGGGTGGATGAACACACACAGAGCAGAGTCTGGAAAGACAAACACAAGTATGTTAATTACAGATTTTCTCTGGGCGTTGGAATTCCAGGTGACTTTCACTTTCTTCTTTATATCTTTCAGAATGACCTTTTTTTAATTTTCACAATTGTCATGCATTACCTTCACAATAAAAAAAAATCAATAAAGCTATTTCCATTTTGAAAAACAAAACATATTTAAAACTCCAAATGAGAATCTGGCCAAGTCATTCTTGGCTTTCACTCTTGGATGATTCCTCCTTGATCAGGCTCCTTGACAGAGTCCACAGGGTCTTTGCCATGGCTGCTACTGTGGGAATATTGGCCAGCTATTGGCTCCAGACCACTACCCTAATACTCCCCACCTCACACTCCACCAACACTGAGCCAGCACATTGCTGTCTGCCTCTGTGGAGGGTTAGTTCCCCTTTCCCTCCTAATTCTTTCCTCCTCTTCCTAATGAATGATTCTTCTTCACAAGACTCAGTCCAGGCATCTCTGCTTCCAGAAGCCATAGCTGGGTCTCCCCAGTCTGACTTTAGTGTAACTACCATTTCAGCCCTCTACTTATATCTGGTGCATACCCCTGTCGTAGCACTGCCACACTGAATTGTGGTTGTCTGTGGGAAGTGAGTGTGTCTGTCTTTCTGCCCCACGGGCCGATGATCTCTTTCCTCTGTCTCTCTCTGGGGCTCTGGTCCATGGCCATACTCAACATTTTTTGGTTGACTAAATGGATTTTTTTTTTTGAGTGATCTGTAAGAACTGGGATCCAGGATGCAATTTATCATAGCAGTTAATAGCGAGCTAACGAAGATTTAGACAGGGAAGATGTTAATACTCTAATTCACAGTAGTAGCCCTCCTCTCCTCTCTTTCTTCTCCTGTATTGTCTCCTGCTTTCCTTTCCTCTTCCCTCTCACAAGCCTGCACACGCCTTCTTCTTTTTCTTTCTAGACTGTTTCTCAAATTTTGGAGCACAAAAGAATTGCCTTGGAAGCCTGCTAAATGCAGAAAGCACAGTCCTGATTTCTTAGGTCAGGAATGAGATCCAAGAATCTGCATCTGGTGGGTTTTTTTTTTTCATTTGTAAGGCAAACTGTTTAACCATCCATTCAATTATTCTGTAAACCTTTGTTTTTTAATTGTATTTGTTAAATTATAATTGACATTCACTGTTATTTTACATTAGTTTTAGGTATACAGAATGGTGATTAGACATTTATATAATTTACAAAATGATACCCTCAATAAGCCTAGTACTCACTTGGTATCATACATAGTTGTTAAAATATTATTTTTAAAAAAGATTTCATTTTATTTATTTTTAGGCAGAGGGGAAGGGAGAGAGAGAGAGAGGAAAACATCAATGTGCTGTTACCTCTCGAGCACCCCCGACTGGGGACCTGGCCTGCAACCCAGGCATGTGCCCTGACTGGGGATCAAACCAATGACCCTTTGGTTTGCAGGCCGACACTCAATCCACAGAGCCACGCCAGCCAGGGCTGTTAAAATATTATTGACCATATTTCCCATGTTGTCTTTACATATCCATGACTATTTTTGTAACTACCAACTTGCACATCTTAATCCCTTCACCGTTTTAAATCTTTGATCTCTCTGGAACTAATGTTGTCGCCCAAACTCCCTCCCATCTGGCAACCACCAGTTTGTTGTCTGTATCTGTGAGTGTGTTTCTGTTTGTTTGTTTATTTGGTTCTTTAGATTCCACATATAAGTGAAATCATAGGGTATCCGCCTTTCTCTGTCTGACTTATTTCACTGATTATAATACCATCTAGGTCCATCCATAGTGTCACAAACGCTGAGAATTCAAGAACCTGCATCTTAACAAGAGTACCAGAGGATTTTGATTCCACTTTGAAAAACACTAACATACAAAATGTAGGGTTTTCCATTTTCTTTGTCTCCTACCGTTCTCTGAGGGAGGCGTGAATGGTGTTCCCTACGACAATCTCCATTTCCCCGTCACATTCCCTGATCCTGCAGACTCAGATCTGCCTCACAGATGCAGACCTCACACGTGTTCTGCGTGGTCTGGGATGTGCGCTGTGGCTAAGTAACATCTCCCCAAGCCTTCAGCGCACCTGACTCACAGGTGGGATGACTTTGTCTCATTACTTGTACAGGAACAATAATTATCCCCATCATCAAAGCCACAATAACTGCCATTTCTTAAGTTCCTACTATGTGCCAGACACTGAAAAATACTTTACTCGTGTTATCTCATTTAATACAGCAATTCCATGAGGCAGATACGATCATATGCCCAGCATCCCAATGAGGAAGCTGAGATTAGGGAGGTTATACCCAAGGTCACGATCTTGTAAATGGTGGACTCATTTGAACCCAAACTGACCTAACTGCAAAGTCCATGGTCTACCCACTGAGGCTCCCAATTTGTTCTTCTACCAAAGATTTCCAATAATAATAATAACAATAATAATATACTACATTACTCTTTACTTCAAAATTAATTCCAGAAGGATCTAAGATTTAAAAATAAAAAGGTGATATGGGGGGCATAAATGATAATGGGAGAAATAAAATAAAAAATACTTTTAAAAAAGTAAAAAGATGAAACTTAAAACGTATTAGAAAAACTTCCGGGACCCAACAATGTGGATAAAACCCACTGCAGCTCATCTTTCTCTAGTCTCTAAATACAACAAAAACTCTGTAAAAGATATCAAAAACGACTACCTGAAAACTCTAAAAAGTAAACAAAAGTAGAGAGAGAAGGGGAATGAAAACGCAGAGCAGCAAGCTGTCCAGGGGTAAGCTTTTCAGGGTTTCCCCCTTTTCCCTTGAGACTTAGAACGGAAGACGAGCTCAGGAAGGTCTAAAATAGACATGTTTCTGCCACCGGGAGGAGGAAGGAAGGTCCAAGAGAGAATTTAATGGAAGTTCTAGAAAAATAAAGCTGCCTTTGCTTGGCAGATCTGAATGTTGAGTCCACAAAATTCACACTCACTACAAATGTTTGTTGACTAAATGAATGAACGAGTCATGTTGCGGGTGGATCCGTGGAACTGTAAAGCTGCGAGCTCTTGGTAGAGCAGTCCCGGCTGTTCTCCAAGAAAGACTAACGACTAAAAAGAGTATCTGCCTTCTAATTCTTGCTTGGCCACTTACTATCTGTGGCTCCTTGAGTAGGTTCCAAGGCTCTCTGGGACTCAGTTTTCTTATCCATAAAATGGGTATAATGACACCTGTCTTGCCCTCCCCACAATGTCATCGTGAGGACCAAATGAGGTAACCTACCTGAAGGTACTTTATATAGGATCGTAATAAGAGCATGTGGATCACCCCCCTTCTGTGACTCAAAAAGCAAGAGAAAAGTAAATGAACTCAAGGATCAGAGTTCCGAGGTACCCTTCCTGCCAACCAAAATGTTCTTCTAGAACTGGCAAGGAAGAGCAACTCCATTGCCCCTGCAACCACATCCATGCTCACTGAAGTCTACCGAGGACGGCGTGGTCAGCATCAGCAGGGCACGCTTCACTCTCAGGGCACCAAACAGATTTCTTCTCATTGTGAAACTGTCTGTCTGCTGCGCAACAACAAATTAAGCTCTGGGTGACTATTCCCGTAAAACATGTCCTGTGCTCAGCACTGCTATTATGGGGTGGATAGACACGGCAATGAATCAATTAAAACCCTGACACATTAAATGAAGCTGCAAGACCTGTCTCACAGGTTTCCCCAGAGGAGAATAATCATGTTGCCTTATAAGTTGGAATCCGATCGCGGCAAGGTTTCTGAGTCAAGTTTCTTTACAAGGCCGACTTTAGCCTTTCTAAATCGTATGTGAAGGGCTTCTTAGAGGATTACAGCCTTCGATTTTTCCATTTGTCCAACGGCATCATGGTGGAGCAAGAGGGATTACCATCGGGCGAGCATCCTCCGGAAAACTGTAAGTTCCCTTTAAAACGTCATTTAAAGGAGGGGTGAGAACGTGGCAGTGTTTACATGCATATTAAGCAAGTAAAATCAGAGGGATATTACAACTGAATTTCCCCTTTATTTTTATAATAGGGTTCTGCCACCAAAAGGGGCAGGCATGGCTTAGTCTCTGTTTTAAAGGGAGTTCTAGAATTTCAAGAAAAGCCTCACCAAAAAAAAAAAATGAATGAGAATGTTAACAGCGGAATGTGAATGATGTTTGTGGCTACACCGCTTGAACGGTGCTTCCCTGCCGGCAAGGAGGAATGTCAATGATAACAACAAGGCGTGTTTCTGGGCTAATTCGGACATCTGTGTAAACCCTCTTCGGTCTCAGTGCCTGAATGGCTCCGGTGCCTCGACCTGAATGCATAGGAGAGACTTCGAGGTTCGTGCCGTATGTTCTCAGAAACGTCGCCTACAAATGGGCTGCAACAGAAATAAAGAAGTGGGGAAGGCCACAGCAAGACGCGCTGTGTCAGCAGTGGTCATTTTGGAGGGACAGGCTGTGGCCTGGCGGCGTGATAGGCGTGTCAGGAAATGGTCTAGGGGACACAGCTGACCCCAAATTCTACAGGCTAATTCGAAAGCAAGGAACTAGAGAGCAAAGAAAACACGAGGGTAGATTGTAAGTGTCATGCTTTCAAGATGTTGCAGGGTGAATGTGGAGGGGAGGGAGAGGGAGAGGGAGAACCGAGACTCAGAAAGTCAGGACAAGGCTAGGCCTGCCCACTGGCATGCTCAGCTTTCGTACAGAGCAGGGCATTTTCTGAGGAAATGCCGTCATGGTGCAGGAATCTGTTCAGTTAGGAAAGGGAAAATGTTTCAACAATTCTGTTCGCGAAGTCAACTTGCGACACCTTTTTAAGGAGGAGGAGGTGAGGAGGAGGTCGGGGATTCCCTTTTTAACCCAGCGCACTAGTCACTGTAATTTTTCACACAGACCCTCTGTTCTTCTCTTGTTTAATTTGCATCGAAATCCCTAAACTTTTCTCCATTGCTTGGAAAAATACTTCTTTGCAGAGTATTATGTACTTGTGTATGTTAATGCTTTCTTAATCTTTGTAAAAAAGAAAAAGGTCTCTTAGAGCTAGTAAGGGGCGTTCAAAATGTGCTGGGATCTCAAAGTCTTGGGGTCCTGCCAAGGTCCTTGGGGCTGCAGGGACAGAAGGTGGCCTACATTCTGGTTGGTGACCTGCTCTGCATTCTGCCCTTGCCCTTAACCCTCTGCCTTCAAATGCATACTCCAGCCACACTGGGCTTTCACCTGTGCATTCACATTTTTTTAAAAAAAAGTTCCCATTGCTTAAAGCAAACAAAAAGCTTGACTATCACTAAATGATTCAACCTTTTCAGAGAGAAGAATTTAACTTCCCAAGAATTAGAATGAGTTAAAGATAAACCAGCAATAGAAGCCAAGTCTATGGGTAACTAGTTCTATCACACTGGTCTTCCTTTCCCTTTGTTCAGAGGAGAAGGAAGGGCCTTCTCTACCTCACTCACCCCCTACCTCCACTTAGCTCGACACTCATATTCAAAGCCTTCCCATATACACCACTCTTTCCTAAGGGTAAAACTGTGTATAATCTCTGTGCAGTCAATCGAATTCCACAAACATTTGTTGAGACCTTCTCTGGGCAGCCCTGACCCAGGTCCTGTAGATTCAGAGATGAATGAGACATAACTGCCGCCCTCAGATATACATAGCTTGTTTAACTTAAAGGGCATATTGTAATTGTACTGAGCCAGAAATTCTCTGGAATATATTGTAGTATTGAAATACAAAAGAAATGGGGGAAGAGTTTGGTGGTTCCTCAAAACATTAAACACGAAATCACTCTATGCCCTAGCAATTCCACTCCTAGATATATACCTCTCCAAAACTGAAAATAGGTACTCAGATAACTACGGGTACACACATTCACCGTTCACAATCCTCAAAAGGCAGAAACAATCCAAATGTCAGTAAATAGATGAATGGATAAAACAAATGGCGGTATATCCGTACAATGGAATATTATTCAGACATCGACAGGCAGGGATTCTTAATACCACCACCACTCAGATGAACCTGAAAAGTATTATATTACATAGCAGGAGCTCCTACAGTATGGGATTGCATACAATGATTAGGACATCTGAAACACATCCGCAGCGACAGAAAGCAGATTGGCGGCTGCCAGAAGCCAGGGTGGGGGAGGGGTGGGGAGTGACTGCTAAGTGGGCACAAGGTTTCCTCTTGGGGTGACGAAAATGTTCTGAAACCAGACACCAGTGATGTTGCACAACATCGCGAGTGTACTGAATGCCACCGTGAGGTTCCGGTGAAAATGGGATCGCATGTTCTGTGAATAAGCAGAGGGCTCGGAAGAGGCTGGGAGAGAGCCAGGAAGCGACTTACCGCGCCACCGGAGCACCAGCTCGCCCGAGCCTGGAAGGTCTCTGGACTTGCTCCGGGAGAGATGGGGCAGCTCACGGGGATTGTTAAGCAGGAGAATGACCCGTTCAGATCTATGTTTTAGGCTGGACACTTTGAGCGGGGAGCTGACTACAGTGGGGAGCGCCTGGGTCCGTGGAACCTGGACACCGTTGGCCGCTGCTGGCCCAGTGAGACACTGTAGGAATTGTACCAGGATATACAATACCTTCCTGGTCACGTTCAGCGGAGTCACCCTAACCATCTCCCACTAAAGCTGGACCCAGAAATAATAACTGGGGTGAAAAACAACAGCCATAACTCTTTCTAAATCAGTTTTGAAAGCAGGGTAATCCCCTATTTTTGCACCAGCTTTGACGCCCAACAGAGTCTGTAAAGGAAAATTAACCTGCTTCCTCTTTCTCCGAAGAGTATTCGTAAAGATGTGTCTTTGGACTCCCCGAGGAAGAGCGCCCGGTGTTGATGAGAGCCAGCTGCAGTCTGAATACAGGGTTAGAACAGGAGCTGTGGTCCAAAAGTAATGTCTGTTTCCTGAGTCCCCATCTGGGCCACAGTTCAATGTCAAGAAATGCCGCACGCTGCAACTTTTTAAAAGTAGCCAAGGGAATTACTTTCCACAGAGAATAAAAATTTGAATGAAACCAGAATGAAAATCTGACCTGCTCTACACTCATCTAAACACTAAATTCAAGGTAACTATGACAACCATGCAAAAACTGTCAAACCAATCTGAGGACAGAATTCAAATGCTCGGGACCTTGTAGTCGGTGTATCTGTCAGTCAGCTACCCCTTGTCTTTCTAGAATGACCAGCTGTTCTGAGGAAAACCCCAGAACTGAGGGGTTTCCAGGACTTGGGATATTTAGCACTAACACCAGAACACTTGGGTTCCTGGGTTTCACCTCCGCCTCCATCCAAAATTCCACCTTCAGTGCAAGATCAGTTTCATCTGGAAAAGAGGGGTGGGGAAAAGATGGGCAACCTTTGGCATCCATCGTGTGGAAAGAAATGCATTTGAAGAACAAGAATGCATTTCACGTGAGTTCTCAGACCCACAGCTTCAGACCTGGGCGTCGTGACAATGATGTGGCTTTCAGGCAGGCTGCAAGGGAATGTTTTTCACCTTCCAGGTCATTCACTCAACAAACACCTACTGAGGACCTCCCATTGACCAGGCCTGGGATCAAGTGTTGGGATCCAGGGATGAAGACGTGCCAGCCTGGCCCCAACAGATGTCCATGGGCTAGAGGCCTAGTAGAGGAGCTGTACAACCAAATCTAACACAATTAATAATTAATCATTAGAGCTCCCAGTTCTCACGAGCCAGACATTTATATACATTATCTGCCATTCCAACAACTATACCTAAAGTAGGTATTATTATCCTCACTTTGAAAATGTAAACAAAATAAAAATTGAAGCTCAGCCCTGGCCAATGTGACTCAGTCAGTTGGAGCATTGTCCCTTAACCAAAAGGGTGCATGTTAGCTCCCTGGTCCAAGTGCAGGCACATGCGACTCCCCACTCCCAGCCCAGACGTGAAGGATTCCAACCCCACCAGGTGCGGATCCCCAGTCAGGAATGCCCACACCCATGGGAGGCAACCAATTGACGCCTCTCCCATCGATGTTTCTGTCTCTCCCTTCCTCTTTCTCTAAAAGCAATGAAAAAAAAAAAAGTCCTCAGATGGGGATAAATTTTTTTCTAATTGCAACTCAAAGAACTTGTCCAAAATCACCCAGGGAACCCAGGCTGTAAGCCAAGGTTTTGAACAAGGTCCACTTGATTCCAGAAACTCTGCCTACTCTACTATTCCCAGGACCCTTTCGGCATGATCAGGGTTAAGATCAAGGTCCTTGAGATTTCTGCACTTCCTCCAGCTTGTCTTAGCCTTTCATCGGAGAGCAACTACAAGGACACTCTGAGTTGGGAACAGAATTGCGAGGGTGTCAACATTCATGCTAATGACAGGGGCGCAGCGGGGTGGGAAAAAGCTGGGTGTTTATGTGTAACTAGCAGATAACTGGAAACTGCTATTAGAGGCTAGATCAAGATGGCCTACAGAGAAGAAAATACCAGGCTTCGTGACATTGGATTTGGCACTGACACCCTTGACTAAGGCACCAAAAGCACAAGCCACAAAAAAGAAAATAGACAAATTGGACTTCATCAAAATGAAAAATTAAGAAAGTGAAAAGGCAGCCAACAGAATGAGGGAAATATTTGCACGATACATACCTGATAAGGTATTAATATTCAGAATATATAAAGAACTATTAAAACTCAATGACAAAATAACGCCACAATTCAAACACGAACAAAGTACTAGAATGCACACTTCTCCAAAGAGGATGCACAAATGTCCTATAAGCATGTGAAAAACTCTCAACATCATTAAACATTAGGGAAGTGAAAATCAAAACCACAGTGGGGTACCACTTCACATCCATTAGGATGGCTATCATCAAAAAATAAAAGAAAAGTGAAAAAGAAAAGAACAAGTATTGGGAAGGATGTAGAGAAATTGGAACCCCTGAGCACTGTTGGAAATGTGAAATAGTGCAGCCACTGTGGAAAAGAGTATGGCAGTTCTCAAAAAAACTGAAAATAGAACCACCTTATGACCCAGCAATTCCAATTCTGGCTATACACCCAAAAGAATCAAAAGCAGGAACAAATATAAATGTAAATAATATAAAAGAAGTATTTACACACACACACACACACACATGTTTTACAGCAAGATTATTCACAATAGCCAAAAAATGGAAGCAACCCAAATGTCCTCTGAAGGATGAATGGGTAAAAAAAAATGAAGGATGCACATACAGTGGAATATTATTCAGCCTTTAAAAAGGAAGGAAATTCTGACACATGCTACAAAAGAAATAACCTTGAAGACATTATGTTAAGTGAAATAAGTCAGTCACAAGCAGCAAATACTATATAATTCCCCTCGTATAAGGTACATACAGTAGTCACATTCACACAGACGGAAAGGGGAACAGGGGTTGCCAGAGCACTGGGGGGTGGGGTTGGGAATGGGAGTTGGTGTTTAATGAGTAAAAAGCTTTAGTTGGGGAAGAGGAGACAAATCTGGGCATGGATAGTGGTGGTTCTTACACAACAATGTGAATGTGCTTAATGCCACTGAACTACACACTAAAAATGGTACATTTTGCTTTCTATATTTTTTTAAATGGCATACAGAGCAATGTATCTACAGACCTTGATTTCCACATAAAATTCATTTTAATGACAGAAAAAAAAGTTTTTAAAAATCCATTAGCTAGAGAGCCATTTCATTGGTACAGAGTTTTGGTTTTGCAAGACAAAAATAGTTCTGGAGACGAATAGTGACCAGAGTCACTCAACAGTGTGAACGCATTCAACACTGCTGAGCGATGCCCTCAAAAATAGTAAGGTAGTGCCCTGGCTGGTGTAGCTCAGTGGATTGAGCGCGGGCCTGCGAACCAAAGGATCGCTGTTCGATTCCCAGTCAGGGCACATGCCTGGGTTGCGGGCCAGGTTCCCAGTAGGGAGCATGTGAGATGCAACCATACATTGATATTTCTCTCTCCCTCTCCTTCCCGTCCCCTCTAAAGATAAATAAATAAATAATTTTAAAAAATAGGTAAGGTGGTAAATTTCATATTGTATGTATTTTACAATTAACAATAAAAATCCATTCAAGCACTAGAAAGGAAGAAGGGGTGCTATGAACGCACCACAAAAATGTGAGGAATTTCTGGAAGCTAGAAAGCAAGTGGACTTGGATTGATGGACAAACAGGAAGGAAGACACTTCAGCTTGACACCCAGGCACACCTCGGAAATACTGTGGGTTCGGCTGCAGACCACCGCAGCGGAGCGAGTGGCAGGCATGCCTCAGCGATATTGCAGGCAGGGTCCAGGGTCCCCTCAATAGAGTGAGTATCACAATAAAGCTTGTCATCATCTTTGTGCTGGCCTTACATTCCATCTTAAAAACACACACACACACACACACACAAAAACGCACACCTATGAAGTGCAGTAACGCAAAGTACAATAATACAACGAGGTATGCCGGAACTTGCAAGAATCCCTCTGTGAAAAAGCACCAAGGAAAAGCAAGAGTGATCGTCCGGGAAATTAACTGGGGCGCTCTGTCAGAGTGGACATCAGTGTCAGCTGGAGGGCGGGCTCAAGCACAGATCCCTGCGCCCCACCCCAGAGTTTCTGCCGGCTGAGGATTTGCATTTCTGAGAAGTCTCCAGGTGATGCTAATGCTGCCGGTTCAGGGACCAGGAGTTAAGTACCACTTGGAGGAGCAGCTAGACCTGCTGGCCCTCCCCCCCGCTTCTCAAGGAGAGACACCCAATAGCCTCTCTCTCGGGTGCAAGTACTGAGTGTAGATTCTGTGCCCCCAGATTTCTACAAAACTCAAGGTTTGGGGACAAGGAATCTCCATCCTGCAGCCACCAGCACAGAGCCCCCACCGTGACAGGAGGCAGTGATTGGGACCACACCAAACTCCGTCAGAGCTTCCCAGGCATCCCCAAAGTCGAAGAGGAGAGGCAGCCGAGAATTGCCAAATATCTGAGGATACACCAATACTGAGGGAGAAGAGCACCGATGTCGAGAATGAGGGTTAATTCAGAAGGAAGTAGAATTAACCCAACTAAGAGATGCTAAAATATGCATCCCTAATACTCTCAGGTAGACTCTGTAAAGACACCCACCTGCACTGGGAAGGAGAAGGAGAAAAAGAAGAAAGGGGAAAAGAGACTATTATAAACACACACACATATAGATTGGAATATTTTAGGCATTATATATGTACATATGTGTATATAGTCGATCAATATTAATAGCACAGATCACTGAATTTTTATACTTGCATATGCCTTTGAAAGCACACCCAGACCAAAATAAACACATCCAGCCCCCCAGCAGTCTCCCTTCCCTGTCAGTAGCCCCCAAATGTCATCAACAGTCAGCCCTTGGTCACACAGGTGTCGGGTATCGTTGAAAAGCCCCTCCAGGTGATGCTCATGGGCAGCCAAGCCTGAGGACTGCTTGGCTAAAGACTACATAATTTTGGCGGGTGGAGGGCAGCTTTTGAAAATTGTGAACGGTGCATAACAACAGACACTACAAGAAGCTACTAAAAAGGAAAAAATAATCCAACACAACCCTTGCACTCTTACGCAGCAAGTATTCTCCTTGTCCACAGGCAGGCGTATTTTTGCACAGCCGTATTCACTGTGGTGATGCAACTTTACTTCTACTTTTTTACTTACCGTTCACTGTAAACTTCTCGCTGCTATCCCTACGTAGGGAGGCAGTTTAGGGTACTGGTTCTGAGTTCGGGTTTTGCAGGCACACACTGGGCTGTCCAGAAAACTCCTTCACATGAGTTAACGTCAGAGGCTCGCACTGGAAGACAGGAACAGCGGGACCTCGGGTTCATTCGGGGGGCCGGCGTTTGTAAAGCTGCAGCAGCAAAACAGACTCCAGGCTTTCCGTCGGGGGAACTATTAACATCATTGGAACAAGTAGGATTGTCCACCCAAAGGGATGACTTTCTAGGGCAGCAAATGTAAACAGACAAGAGGCTGGGAGAGGAGGGAGAGGACCCACTTCATGCCCAGCGGCAAGGACTCAGGCACCCTAAGGGAATGGCGGCTAGCAGAAGTGGCTGTGCGTGTGTGCACACACACGTGTGTGTGTGTGTGTGTGTGTGTGTAGTAAAGAGCTGGGAGTCCGGGCCTGTGTGGGGTGGAGCTACCACATGGAGCATAATTCTGGGGGTGGAAGGACACAAGGGGGCCCCTTCAGTGCCTGTTTCAATGGTTGCCCCACAACAGCAGTAAGAGCTGTGAAGAATGGCGGGTACAGGGCCACTGAGCAAATTCTCTTGTCTTCTCCCCTTGAGGCTGGAAAACCAGGTGGACTGCCAGGAGGACCGAGGGAGCATCCCTGGGGGGTCACGGACTTGTCACAGAAGGTCAGGCCCTGTGGAAGGAGGAAAAGCATTCTTGTGCCACAGGACAGGAGTATCAGACCATTTAATTTGACTGTAAAATATAATCATAATAATATAAATGTACAGAGAAGTACTATTCCAGGCACTTCCATTCATTTAATTGAATTAAATCATGTAATCCTCATGACGATCTCATGACGCAGGATTGTTATCCGCATTTTACAGAGGAGGAAACGGAGGCATAGGGAGGGCAGTTAAGTACACGTGCCCAAGGTCACACTGTAAATGGTAAATTCAGAACCGAAACACCAGACACCTCGCTCCTAACCACCAGTGTACCCCCAGCAGGCGAAGTGAGACACGTTAGTTATATTATAATGAATTTTATTTTATTTTTTTAAGATTTTATTTATTTATCTGTAGAGGGGAAAGGGAAGGAGAGAGGGAGAGAAACATCAATGTATAGTTGCCTCTCGTGTGTCCCCTGCTGGGAACTGGCCTGCAACCCAGGCATGTGCCCCGACTGGGAATCGAACTGCGATCCTCTAGCTCGCAGGCACTCCATCCACTGAGCCGCACCAGCCAGGGCTATATTATAATGAATTCTAAATGGGCTTCATGAAATACCTTTTTTTTTAGTATTTTTTAAGTTAGCATTTTTTTTGGTACTTTCTTTTTCTAGCTGCAGTAAACATCTTCATGCCTGCAGCTTTTCACTTCGGTTTAATTGTGTCCTTAGGGGCATTTTAGTGCCCCGTGAGTGGCACTACTCAGTCCAAGGAGATAAGCGATGTGCAGGCGTTGCTACGTGCAGTGAGGTGAGCCAAACCGGCCGCACCAGGCGACGGCGCCACCACCGGGGCGTGACTACACCATTTTCACCATCACCTCAAGCAGCACAGGCGGAAGTCTCTGTATAAGTCAATATACGTTTATAAAAACATGGTTTTTTAAATTATGGTGAATTCTATTTTATTTTAATGTTTTATTAAATTTATTTGTTTTAGTTTGTAGTCTTACTTTTTTAAGATTTCATTTATTTTATTTTTAGAGAGAGGAAAAAGGAGGAAGAGAAACATCAGTGTTTGGTTGCCTCTCATGTGGCCCCTACAGGGGCCCTGGCCTGCAATCCAGGCACGTGCCCTGACTGGGAATCGAACCGCCAACCCTTTGGTTCGTAACCTGCGCTCAACCCCTGGAGCTATGCCAGCCAGGGCCTACAAAAATGTTTTTAATTCAATAGCTACAAAAGTTGGAAATTGGCACCAGTGAGCTTGCTGGTCAGCTCTGCTTGTAGGAGTTTCCCTCACTGAAAGCCCCTTCGCTCGCCTTACCTGAAGTTCGGTCCTTATCCTCCATCAGGCCGGGCCCTGGACTTCCAAATCATCAGGAATCCTGGGAGGTGAAGGGCTCACGGTTTGTGCCTTTCATCTACAGCATGCCACGAATGCCACAATACTCTGGCTCGGTTTTCTTTTCCATTTTACCAGTTGGCTTTCCTGCATGAGTTGGAATGACCTTGAAGCCAGGCACGCTGTCCCTTGGTCACTGACATCGGTGCTTCTCGGACTTCATGTGTCTCCGGCGCACTTGGAGATCTTGTTAAAATGAAGATTCTGATTCAGTGGGTGTAGGGCAGGGCCTGAGAGGCTAAACCACTCCAGGCAATGCTAATGCTGCCGGTCCTGAGACCCTCAGAAGCCTTCTTTTCTCACTTAGACCAACAGGCAACAAAAAAAAAAGCCCAGAGAATCCCCTTCAGAACCTTCTGATGCCAGCTCTGCCTCAGGCAGCCTCCAGGACCTTGGTGCGGTCACACCCTCTCTGAGCCTCAGTGTCCCCATCTGTACAATGAAAGGACGAGACTAGACAGGCTCTGCGTCCCTGCTGTCGTTTCCATTTCCAGCCTGGATTTCTTTAGCCCATTTACACTATTTTCCCATGATGTTTATTCAACAAACAACACGAGCACCTTTTCCAACACTGGGAAGGAGAGGATAAACAAGATAGACACGGCCTCTGCTTTTGTGAGAGCACGAGCCTCCCAGGAAAGACAAATTAGAGTTGGAAAACAGGAAGAGCTCAGGGTGCTATGGGGGCGAATAACAAATGGATGCCACCCAGACCAATGGGAATCTGAGGAGACTTGCCAAAGGGCATCGGTCCTAACCTGGCCCCCGAGGATGAGAGGCGTGACCCAGGGGAAGTTGGACGGGGGCAAGGGGACTGGATTCCAGGCAGAGGGGAAGGCACAGCAAAGGCCCAGCGCCGGAAAGAGAAGCTGAGAGAGGTCCGTGCAGGCAGATCAGGGAGGAGAGTGGTGACAGGGGCAGGAGATGCCGCCAAGTCCTGAAGGTCGTAGGCCCTGAGTGCCCTGGACTTGGATGTTCTCCTAAGGGCAATGGAAGCTCTTGAAATGCCTAAAAAAATAATCAGAACAGACCTGGATTTCATGCAGATCATGTTGATAAAGCCTCAGTATGAAGGTTAGACTACAGGGGACAGATCGAATGAGGAAGGAAACCAGTAAAAAGACTTGGGAGAGAGTCCAGGTAACAAACGATAAGCACCCAGACCGGGGCCATAGCAGCGGGAAACGGGAGTGCTGGGTGTTTCAAGACAGGAGGACGAGGTGCAATTGATCGGCCTCGCTTGAATGTGGAGGTGGGGTGAGGAGGTAAAAAAAAGTGCAGCTATCTTAGTGGTTTACAATAGCAAACAGTTATTTTTTGCACATGGGTCTGTGGGTCCGCGGGGCTCCATCTAGCTCAACAGGGCTCAACTCCAGGCTACAGGTCAGAGGGGACCCACATCTGTCCCACGCGGGGGCCCAGGCTGAAGGATCAGTTTCTGTGACATGCTGTTCTATCTGTGACACGATGGACGGCAGGAACCCCAGGAAGAGCAGAAACACAGGTGCCTCCCAGCACAATGCCACTAGAGCCTCTATGAGGAACGGCCACGTGGCCGTTCCTTTGTTCAAGGTAAGACCTATGAACAAGCCCAAGGTCAGTGGACTGTGGATCTAGACTCTGCTCCGGGACAGAAAAGGGAGAACATTTGCTCAGCTGTGAGGCAGTCGACCCCAAGGAATTAAGCCCAACCTCCAGGTGGAGATGGTGGAGCCATTCACTGAAATAAGGAGCACGTATAGAAGAACATGCGTTTGGATAGGGGTGCGGAGAGAAGGTGGGTTCCTTCTACAGACACACCGAATGGAGTTACCACTAAGGTGTTCACACCGAGTGTCAACGAAGCAGTTGGATCAGTGGTCCACAGCTCAGGAGAGAAGTAAGGGCTCCAGATGCATCCGTGAGTCATTAGCACAGGGTTGGCCACGAGAACAGATGAGATCACTCAGCCCCGGGAGAATCTGCAGTTAGAAACAGGGCAGACGGAGCACAGGACGTGCAGAAACTTCAAGGAATGGGTCTTGGAAGAAAGGCCTTCAAGGGAGATGGAGCTTCAGCCAAAGACAGAACAAGAACACTGAGCCCTGGAAGCCCAGGGGCAGGGGTATTTCAAGAAAGGGGAAGTGGGCAAGAGTGCCAAACACTGGGAAAATCCAGCGGGTCTGGCGAGGACACAGATCTCCATAGAGTTGGGCAATCGGGAGAGAGACTTGAAGGCAGCAAACAGCGATGGCTTTCTCAGAGGAACTCAACCACCTGCCTCCTGCCTCTCCCTCTGGAACAAGGAAGGCATGAGGAGACGTATCTACCAGTCCTCTCAAATAGGGTTTATGTAAGCCTTGTAGCAACGTACAGCGTGCATACAGAAAGACGCACAAATCACAAGGGCACATGAGAGTACGGCTCAGTGCGTTTTCTCAAGATGAACACACCCCAGCACCTGAGCTTTGAGCAGCACCCCGAAAGCCCTCCGTCTGCTCCCTTCACAAAACCCCTTCACCCACTCCAACTCTGAAGACGCCCGCGCAGTGTGAGATCAGCTGAGAACTTCGCTGCACCCGAGGTTCCCCAGTTCCGAACTCGGCAGCACTTCCCCTCCTCACTGCTCCTACCACCCCTACTTCCTCCAGAGGGCTGGCTGTCTCTTTTGTTTCATTCATTCTTCCCTCCATTCATCGTCCATTTAGTAAACTCGAGTTGAGGGCCTCTGTGCCATACACTCTACGAGGAGTCAGGGAGACACCACACAGGTGAGCAACATCAGGCCTCACACTTTAAAAGACAGACACGTCAACAGGCGATTACCATACAGTGTGGTAAGTGTGATAACAGAGGCAGTATTGCGTGTGGGTGCAGGGAGTGTGGGCGCACATGCACTTGGGAACAAGCACTTCAGAAAACAACTGAAATTATGTGGGCAGGATCCGCAGAACTTCTAAGTCTTGTATGTGTTGGAACAGGGCTGGCTTTTGCGATACGTCATGGACTTCTGTGGTTGCTCTTGGTTACTCGCCACTTAATTTTTCAGGCACCGGCTGCCTCTCCTTGCAATGTAATAAACCACACCACTGACAGTGTTGTAATTGGACAGTAGAGGGCGCGAAAACACCATGCGTGGTACAAACTGCAGGGTGCTTCCCAATCCGAAAGGAAACACTGTCAAGAAAGCTCTGGAAGGAAAATAAATGAAACCCAGACAGGGGAAGAGACGTGCCCAGGATCGCAGAGCTGCTCAGCAGCAGAGGAAGCTCCTTCCACCAGGCCTATGAAATTTACTCTGTAATGGTCTAAATTGTCCAAAGCTCTAACTTTGTATAATTTAGGATGCTTCTAGAAACGTTACTCTTTCTTTAAAAAAAAAAAAAGTGTTTGTTTTCGCCGCATGCAGGCATATTTCTCTTTATAAATGTCTTACAAGCCCAACACTGGGCAGGCCTTTCTCTTTCTTCCCAAACCTGAAGTTAGAGCTCAAGCTCTGAAAGAAGTCTGGGTGTGAACACAAGCTCTGCCTCTTTTTCTTGGTATGCACGTGACCTTGGATGCATGTCTTAACCACTTCGAGTCTCGGGGCCTAAGCGGTCACACCAGGTGATGAGTACACACAGAGCCTCATAAGGCTGCCGTCAGGACTCAATGAGTTGATGCAAAGGAAACTCTGAACAATTCCTGGCAAGGGGCGACTGCTCCATCGGTGTGTGCTCTGGTTCTGAAGCGCCTGGCTGAGCTGCACTGGCCTGCCGCCCCTCGCCGCGCTGTGCGGTCGAGACGCCCAGCTGTGTACTCCCCAGTCCTGGGAATCAACTGGTCTGTTTGGTTTCGCATTCCGGCTCTGCCCTGGCACTTACAGGCAGTGTGACTATGAGTAAGTACCTGACTGCCCTGGGCCACAGTTTCCTCATTCCTCCAATAACACTGATAATTCGCTGCTTTGTTATTACTACATCTTCTAATGCAGCAAGAATTCCTTCAGTTCAACAAGTATCTTCTGACACTCTATTATGCCCTAGACCCAGGGCTGGGTACTAGAGAGAAAGAGACAGATAGGTCTGGTAGTCAAGCAGGATAGATACACTAGTGATCATACCAAGTACCAAAGACTATGATGAACACCAGAGAAGGAGCATTAGTTAGGGAGTTCCAGGGAGTCTTCCTGGAGGAGGTGAAATCTCAGTTGGCTTTTGAAGGATGAATAAGAGTTTGCCAGAGTCATCTCTCTTTAAAATCAGTGGAAATAGTTGGTGGAGTCAATGAGCCCCAGATAGGAGGTCTTTGGCACATTCCAGCCAGAGCTTTTCTTTTGTTTTAACCTTGTGGACCCCAGGCCCATTACTCCATGCAGTCGCCCACAGGTCCCTTGGACGGTGCGGGGGGCGGGGGGTACCTTGACTAGCACCCGTCCCAGAGGAGCCTTGCACAGCCCAAGGCTCTGCTGATCCCTCTGCCTGCCAGCAGAGCAGGTGCGATGATCCCAGCCTCTATATCACCTGCAGGGGAGCCACCCCCAGCACTAGCATTCCCATCTGCATGACTCTGTCTCTGCCTGAATCGCTCTTGCTCTTTCTTTCTCTTCCTGCTCAAATTCCACCTGCCACCTTCTGTGGGAACCTTTGCTGCCTGCCACTCCAGGTCTCCCCTGCGTTACCCTGAGTTACCCCATCATCGCCATGTATGCTGGGCCTCTCCCTCCCATTAACCAGGAATTCTCTCCAGGATGGTCCCGGCCTGGATCACTCTTTGTATTCCCAGCTCCTGGCACGGAGCCAGGCTCAGAGGACCTGGCTCGGTAAACGTTTGCCAAATTGAACTGAACAGAACGGAGCACAGAATTTCTGATTCTTCCCAGGCAATGATTTTGTGTCCCTGTCTTGGTAGGCAGCAGAAGGCGCACTCAGAGAGGTCACTGGAGAGCATGTAACGAACAAAAAGATTCGGAGGTCTGGGTAGGGTTAAAGGAAATAAAGATGACGATGTACGCAGAGACCAGCTGCTGTGGGAAGCTGTCACCCCTCAGCCTGGGGGGCAAAGGAAGGGAGCTAGTGCCGAACCTGGCGAGAGCCATGGCCAGTGGAGAGGGCTGCCCAACAGGAGCTGTGGATGCAGCTACAGCCAAACCACAGCCTGGCAGGGGAGCCAGGCAATCAAAGCCCACCCCTCTCCTCCCATCCAACTCCTGCTGTTGCCTCCCACTGGCTGAACCCAAATAGAAGCCAGAGACCAAAGGAGCCCAGATGGTGCCCGGCCACAGAAGGCAGCTTCCCTGAGTGCAGAGCAGAGGAAAAGTAGAGAGAGCTGCATGGGGGAATGGGGACTATCCAGCACAAGTGGTTTTTCCCAAACATGGTCCAGTTTGCATCTGCACTGGAACCACTTCAGGGGCTTGTCTCAAAAGCACACTCCTGGGCTCTAGCCTAGACCTACTAAATCAAAATGTCTGTGGTGCCTGGGGATCTGCATTCGCAGGAAGTTCCCCCGGGGGGGTTAAAGAAATCACCTGAGGGTCTCCAGAAAGTATGAAATGATGGGAATTCTGAACTTGGTTCATTCATAATTTGAACCTACAGAATCACTCCAGGTATGGGGACTGATGACCTTGGTGCTCCATCTATGACTTCCAAAGGACCAGGGGACAATATTCATTCATTCATCCATCCATCCATCCATCCACCCATCCAGCATCACTGAACCTGTGCTAACGTCCCAGCCCTGTGTTGGGTTGTGGCAAACGAAGGTGAACAAGGATGCTCTCTGCCTGGGATTTCCTAGAATAACCTCTTAGGTGCCACATAGAGATTCTTCTGGGGCTCCAAAAGTCATCCCTACCACATGGGCATGACTGTTTAGTGCTTCTGCAAGCACCAGCTCTGGGCAAGCAAAATAACAAACCAAACCCATAATTTCAACCACCGTAACATACTAATGACACTCAGATACATCTCTCCTGAGTTTGGGTGTATAGCTGCCTGCAAAACACCCACTCGCAGGCCCCACGGTCCCCCTTGATCTACAAGACTCTTCCATCCCCCACTTCCACAGCTCCCAACCTCAGTGAAGGGTGTCAACACCCGCCCACGGTGTAAGCAGAAACCTGGGAGCCATTGTCACCATCTCTCTCCCCCTCCCTCAGGGACCAGGCCCATCCATGCAGCCTCCTACCTCTCCCGTCCATTCACTTCATCTGCATCTTTCCCCCTTTTCACTACAGTGACCTGACAGGCTTCCTTGTTGCCAACTCATTGCTGCCAGAGGGATCTTGTGAAAATGAGAAACACAAACTGGTCACTCCCCTACTTATAGCCTTCAGTGCTCCCCAGGGCCCTCGGGACCTAGTCTGGACTCCTGACTGCAGCACGCCAGGCCTCCCTGTGTTTCTACCTCACTGCCCACCACTGCCCACCCCGGCTCCCTGCCCTTACGCCCTCTCTCACCCTCCTTCTCCCGCCCTCACGGCCTCATAGATTTTATGCTTGTTTGTCTTCTTCCCAGAATGTTCTTCCCTTCTGTACCTGCCAACTGATCGTTGCCTATCAACTCATCTCAAGTCTCATCTTATCCTTGCAATCTTCTGACCCACCAAAACGGATTCGTCTGTGCTTCTTGGGATCGTGTGCTTATTTCTCTGATACATTATAGCTCGCCACCTTGGAATAGTCTGCGTGTCTCTCTTGTTACTCTGTGATCTTTATAAAGACGAGAATCAGTTATGCCTGACTTGCCTTTACATCCCAGTGCCCGGCAGAATGCCTTGCAGTCAACTGCGTGGGTGAGTGGGGAAGTGAACAGGTCAGCTGAACTAATAACAGTCTCTGGCATGGAAAGGGTCTTCTAAGAGAGGACCCAGGACATACTGCCTCTTTGAATTCCCCAATTTTGACAGTTTCATCCGGTTCCACAGCTGGTGGGGTATACCACACACTGTCCCGGGCTCTCTGCCAGCACAGTATTTAAGGACAGTCTCTGGCTTCAGGAGCTCATAATGGTGGGGGAGACATTGTCTTCATTAGGCTCTTTCGGGTTGCCAGAAAAAGACGTAGGTTACTGAGATACTGATGTAAATGTCTAGACTAAGATACTTCCACATGGGAAGGTTTCTTGTAAGGAGGTAGGGAAATATGAGACCCTCCCACCCCTAGCAGCAGCCTAGTCCCTCTGGAACACACCTCCAAAGCAAGGATGTCAAGTAGCTCTCATAGAGGATAGTACTAGAGTTCTTTGTGTCAGTCAGCTGTTGCCCCGAAAATGCTGTATAACAAACAACCCTCCAAAACCACAATCGTGTATTCCCAGTTTGGGTCTACTGCATGTTTTTCTCATTCTTCTGGGACCAGGCAGTCTGCCTGGGGGAGTCTTTTTTGTGGCAGAAGCAACAAGGACAGGTTTAATCACAGCATATTTCAAGCCTCTAATTCCATCCCATCAGCTAACACCCCATCCACCAAAGCGAGTCATGTGGCCATACCCCAAATTGAGCAGAGTGAAGTCTATCTACTTCTAGTGTAAGGAACTTCAAGGTCACGTGGCAAAGAGCATGGATGCGGGAGGGAGAGAAGAACTGGGGCCAGTGCAAGCTGCATAATCTCACACTCCTCACTTTTCAGAATTGAAGTCATCATAAAAGCAGGTATTTATGACTCCATTTTTTGACTCCTGACATATAAAAATAATAAAATCAAGGACTTCACTCTTTCCCCAGAACCTACATCTGTGCATGGCATGTAATCGGCACTGATCTATATTTGTTGAATGAACAAATGCCTCTTGCTGCCTCCGCCTCACACTCTCACTTCCCAAGAGATGGCATCTGATTGGATAGGTTTGTTACCATCCAATATGGTGCAGACTAAGGAGTTTGGACTTTATGCAGTAGGTAAGTCGTGGGAACCACTGTGAGTTTTCAAGCAGAGGAGTAACTCGCTCGACCATGTGCTTTAGTGAGATTAACCCTTTACCAGTGTTCCAGGGGGAAAAAAATGAGAGGGAGCTGGGAGACCAACCACCAAGCTGCTTGCAAGGGCTCTAGTGAGACCTGAGGAGGTCCTGAGACAGCAGAGGGAGTTGGGGAAGGATGTGAGAAAACGGTGGCAGTAGAAGGGAGAGAACATGTCATCCCCTTAGATGGCAAGAGAGAAGGAAGTCTTGATGCTTGGAACCCAGGTGCCTGCGCCTGGGCACACTGTCAATGGACAGACGGCAGGCTGTGGGGAGGAGCTATTCTCTTACTCTGGGCTTAGTTCAGTCTGAGGTCTTGTGGGACATCCAGTTGGAGGCATCTAGCCAGCATCGAAGATTCAGAACCAGTCTCAGAAGAGATTTCTCATCAATACCGCAATCGATTCATTTATATCACATTTACATATATTACACTGTTACACATATCACATTTATCACAATACCCACGTAGGCAAACTCTTCTAAACCCGCTGGATACCCCCACCAGCTAAAGATCAAGCTAGCAGCTTGTTGGGAGTTGTTTGGTTTTCACAAGTCTCTGCCTGGAGGAGAAGAGGGCAAAGGACAGAACAGGAAATCAGATTCACGGAGACACGTGACCACGGCCAGGCTCCAGCACCTTTCTTTCCCTGGAAGTTTAAACCCCGCCCAAGACAGCCCCGGACTTTCATGCATTGAACCCACAAACGTTTATCCATCCCTTCTCTGTGCCAGACACTGTGCCCAAGGCCTGGGGGACCCGGGGATGAACAAGGACACGCCCCTGCCCTTGAGGTCAGGGAGTGGGGTAAAGACTTATAGATTCAGATAACTACAAGCAAGTAATACAGGGGTGTGGATAAATGCTCCGTGGGCATTAAAGACCGGGGCTTGCCCTGGCTGGTGTGGCTCAGCAGATTGAGCACTGGCTTGAGAACCAAAAGGTCACCGGTTTGATTCCCCATCAGGGCACGTGCCTGGGTTGTGGGCCAGGTCCCCAGTTGGGGGGTACAGCCACGCGATGTATCTCTCACACACCGATGTTTATCTCCCTCTCTTTCTTCCTCCCTTCCCCTCTCTCTAAAAACAAAAATAAATAAAATCTTTTAAAAAATAAAAACAGGGGCTGGTTGGTTCTGTTTGGCTAGAAGGTGGAAGATAGCAACAGACACTAAACATTTGGGAAAGGTCCAGGTGGATGGGAATGGACAGCAACAAAGACCATTCCAGATATAGTGTCCGGCTGGAGCCAGGGCTGGTGACAGAGGTGGACAAGCATTTGTGTCCTGGAAGAGCTGACACCAGACAGCAGGAGGAGGAGGAGGGAGGTGGGGAAGGAGAGACCAAGGTGATTCGGGACGGAGGTCATGCAGAGCCCTGGGCACCGTGCAAAGGAACTAGAAATGTGGCCAGGGTTTCCAGTCCTTGAAATATTTACATAGGGGGGCTCATAGGTCCGAGACCTGCATGGCATAGATACTCTGCCTTAAGAGAATAAGATAACTCATAATGAATCCCAATTGACTGTCTAAAAATAGATAAAATATTTTAATCCCTTGCACGGCATAGTTACGATCAAACGGTGATGAATCATGTGCCTGGTGTTTTCAGTTTCAAAGTGCCATCACACACCTCACCTCACTTCGTCCTCACGGCACATGAGAGGCAGATGTGACCCGGCGTCTGATTGACAGATGAGACATTTCAACTTAGCAGGAGTACCTAACACATGCATCTCACAGTAGTCATGGAAGCCTTTCTTCAAAAAGCCTTAAAGATTAGCACAGGAATGTCTGACGAAGGAGGTGCATGCTCTCCGTTCTCAGGAAGGAGAAAAGTGTGTTCGGTTCCCAGCGACTCTCAGAGGATTATGTTGCTTGGGCCAGTGGTTTCCAAATGCCCTTCAGTCTGTGAACCAGCTGCACCCAGGAGTTTCTTAGTAACACACATTGTGAGTCTCCACCCCCAGGGCTTTGCAGATTCAGTAGGTCAAGGGTAAGGACAAGGAACAGATATGTACAAGTCTTCCAGGTGATTCTGACAGGCAGCCTGCTGAAAATTGGTCAAGTGGCCTTTTCCCGTCTCACGGATAACCTGAGGCCCTGATGGTGAAACTATGTTCCATGTCACACGGATAACCTGAGGCCCTGATGGTGAAACTGTGTTCCATACGGCGCTTGCCATGACATCACCCAGGTGGCGTCAGAGCGGCGCCGTTTCCTGGACCCCACGCAGACTTGCCAAATCAGAGTCTCCAGAGGTGGGCCCTGGAATCTACATTTTACACAAGCTCCCAAGATGTCCTTGTTCACTTATTTACAAATACGTCTTACGTTCTTGCTGTGTGATAGACCCCATACCGGGCACGGGGACGTAACAGGGCGGACGTTCTCCTGAACACGCTCACTCGCCAGCACTTCCCTAGGGACACTCAGGTGTTGGTTCAGCTCAGTCAAAGGCTGTGGTTTGACAACTCCCGTCTTAAAATATCACGGGGTTGAGTGAAGGCAACGAGGACCAATAGGAAAGATGGAAATCTCAGCGCATTCCCAGAACACTCAGCGGGGCCCCGCCCAGCCGGGAATGAACGCGGTGGGGAAATCGGAGGGCGCAAGGCAGAGAGGCCTTGGCAATAGGAATTTCTGCTGTGAGTCCCCAGTTACCTAGTGCTGGCAACGAACCACTCCCAAGACTTAGTGGCTGAAACGAACCTTGTGGGTTTGTTTGTTTTTTTTTTCATTCCTCATGATTCAATGTGTTGGCTTGTGGTTCTGCTGGTCTCCTCAGGGTTCAACGGAGACAAACCGGGACCTGTCTCTGCGGCGTCCCTCATCCAGGCTTCCTCGCAGCGCGGGGGGCCCGGGGTTCCAAGCCGGCCAGCCCCCAGTGCGCGCGGGCTTCGGGTCAGACCCCGGGAAGTCCCTTCTCTGAGCGTGATCAGCGTAACATGTGATCACCATTACTCTGGTTCTCTCTTGATCTCGGGATGCTCTTTGTGTGTCTTCTCACCTTTACCCCCCGTGTTCTCCAGTTTAAATTCCCAAATGAGGGAATCCGTTTGACCTTGCTGAGCACTCGTGTGGCTTCTGAGCTTCGCGGCTCCTGGGGACTCCCAGACTCCGCAGGACTGCCAGGGCTGGCGAAAAGGAGACGAGGGGGTTGTGGGTGTATTAGGTTCCATAGTTAATTAGACCTTCTGTGGGAAAGTCGTGAAATTGCTGTGGTCAGTGCTGTAGCCACGCTGCTATGAACACATCCTCCTATACAATTACCTGGGAGCAAAGTTGGAGTTTTGTATGTACTATTGGCTACATAGATTTTTTTAAATATTTCCTTATTTTCTAAGCGCTGTATGTATGTCGTAGAAGCTCTGAAAAATACGAAGAAGAAATTTTAAATCACTACTTGCAATAACCTGACTGGTCGTGCCCCTCCCCACCCCCCAAAATTTATGTTGAAACCTAATCCCTGATTTGGAGGCGTTTGGAGGCGGGGCCTTTGGGAGGTGAGAGGTCCTGCGGGTGGAGCCTTCAGGAATGAGATGGGGCCCTTATAAAAAGGGCCCAGAGAAAGCTCCCTCACCGTTCCAGCTCGTGAAGATAGCGTGATGCCTGTCTGTGAACCTGGAAGCACGTCCTCACCCGTCACTGAATCTTCCAGCACCTTGATCTTGGACTTCCCAGCCTCCACAAATGTAAGAAATAAATATTTGATGCTTATAAGCCACCCAGTCTAGGTATTTTGTTATAGTGGCCAAACAAACGAAGACACCAGTCTTTGGGTCATCTTCACCACCATCTAGAAATAACCACTTTTTATATTTTAGTGTACTTTCTGTTGGGCTTTTCAATGCACATAAGTGTGTTTTTCTTTACAAAGTTCCACTCTGAAAACAGCTTTATGCCTTACACTTTTCATCTAAACTGCATCACGAGCATTGTCCCACATCATTACAGACTTTTTGTAAAATCATTTTGAGTTATATAATAATCAATGGGATATACACATTATATATTCATTGAGACCTTTATTTCATATTTTAGCAATGATCAATATGCTAAAATAACCCATTTCTGTTCATAAGTCTTTGTCACCATTTGGATTTTTCCAGTAGATTGGATGCACATTTTTTTTTCTTATACAGCACAGTGTTTAAGACCACTTCACTGTTTCTTAACAAAGAGCTAAAGAGGTATTTTTCCTCCTGGATGGGATGGATGTTTTTCCCTGCTCCCTACGCCAAGGCGGCCTCTTTCCTCCTGCTTGACAGTCCCTGTCTGTCCCCACTTCCGTGCGGGTGCACAGGACACACGGCTTGTCAGTGACTTCATGTTCCCACGGTCGCCTCATTATCCAAACTGTGGAAAACTGGCTTTTGTTTTCACAACGGGCACAGACTGTGTTTGGGTCGGGAACCCGACGTTGATGGAAAAGACTGACCTCCAGCCAGGGAACTTGAGAAGAAAGTAGATAACACTGTGGGGAGATGGTTCCCTCCTATAAATTGGCATCTGAATAACATACAAATATTATGTACATTTTTTATGCTGCTGAACCAAGTGTAACAGAAAAGAACATACCACCCTTGCTAAGTCCAAGTCCGGGGGCTTGGCCTGAATTGGGCGGATAGATAAGGCAATGCAATTTCAACTGATTTTCTCACTCATCGCACTGTTAGGAAGTACCAGATTCTGTCTGGGCTCCCAGCATAAGAAGAAAGAATGTGAGAAAATTCACAGTTGTGATAGCAGACTTGCTCAATTGTATATAATGTACTAAGTGTGAATCTAGTGGAATTTAAGTGCAGGAGGAGGGGCCTCTGAGCGGACCCAGGCCGTCGGAGTACGCTGGTCACTCAGGCTGCAGGAGACCGAGAGAGAGCTGAAGGCTGCCCTCGATGCGCGTACCCTGCAGTGGGAGGAGAAGACATCGTCACAGGTGCTGACGAAATTGGGCCAACTTCCCCTGGTGGAGCCTGCCTGTGACAGACTGCAATGCAACTGAAACCATGAGACACCAAGAAGGGTTTAGCCCTCCTCTGTTCCCCGGTCGTGACCACAATGGATTTTACCTGCTCTGTTATTCCTGGTCCTGCTGTCAAAAAATGGATGTCGTGGTCCCCAGAGCTGGTTGGGAATTAGCTCACTCAGCACTGCAGGTAGAAAACAAAGGGGTGTGTCCCTGACCTGTAGACCTTCTTCCAGCACAGCTGGGTGACTCCCAGGAGCCGAAGGACAGAGGCCATGTCCTAATTCCTTTCATTGTTTCTGCAAAGAAATTGAGAGTGCATAGTGATGTCTAGTCACAGATTCATTATCCTTTATTTGGGACACCACTACTCACATTTTTCTCTTATCTATCTACCTACTTTTATTCTATCTCTTTTTAATCTACCTATGAGTGGATCAATTATCACGCTCAAAAGCAAAATTCCAGAAGGAATTTCAGAGGGACTTCAGATACAACACAGCTCCTCTTGCTCACTGCAGAAAGGCCAGACATTTTTTCAGAAAGGGCTCAGAGCCCTTAGTGTACCTTGCATAGAAATAATAGTCGTAGCCCATGGCATCAGGAAGATCTCTGGCCCCATTCAGGGGATTTTTCCAAGACCCTACCACAAGGGGCATGTACATTAATAACTGAATGCAAGTCGAAGGAGGTGAGAAGCAGAAAGGAACAGACCAAATATCCTGGGGGTGGGGGGGTAGGGATTAGAGAACTCATATCCAGCTGGGATAATCCAGGAAGAAGTCATTTGTACCTTGAACCTTAACGGATGGGTAGGATTTCAATGGGCAGAGATGGAAGAATGAGTTATCTCAGGAGGTCGACCTGGGTGGCCTTTATTCTTCAAGGGGAAGCAACAAAGAGGTTTGTGTCAGTGCTTAGGCCAGATGAGCAAGGTTCAGCTAGCTGGTGCATCAAAGACCAAACTGAGAGAAGCCAAAGGTGAAGAACTGGGGAGAGAGTACAAGTTTTTTGGTAAAACAGCTGGAGAAACTCCCCCCTGGAAGGGGCCATTTGGGGTGAAGAAGAGCAGCATCTGTGTAGGCCTTGGTGGCTGCTGCATGAAGTCATCTGCTCGGGCGTCTTGGCGGGAAACCACGGGACCATCATCAACCCATACCCCCTCTGTGAAGATGACACGCCGTTTCTGGCTGAACACAGACTCCTTTAGCTTCGCATGTGACTCATGTTTACAGAGGCATCGGGGGACACTCTGCTTGGACTGCAGTGCAGTGACAATGTGTACCATGGAAAAAGTGAGAAGGATGTCCCAGCAGGACGCCAGGGCGCAGTTGAGGAAATCCTGTGGTGTGTCATGCCTGCAACACTAGAAGGTCACCAGAGCATCAGGCTGCCTAAACAGTGTCCCCAGTTCTTGAAATGTCACCAGGGCTGGAAACACAGTTTTCTCCTGGGACTTGATCAAGTTTCTAGTGTCACAGGGATGGAATGATCGGCCAGGCAAGAACAGGTTTCAGATGATGGTCTTTTCGTGGCTGGGACTTCCGGTTGAGGACCAGGTAGATAAAATTCCCCATCTCACTGCTCTGGTCATTTTGTTACCAGCTGCGTCAGGAAAGCATCATTCTCGATCCCGAGGTCACTGAAACGATGTTTCTTTCTCTCATCCTCCTCCCAAACCCTGTTTCCTGTCCCACCCGTCAGCCACGCGAATTTCCAATAGGAGAAAGAGCCCTTGACCTATGGCTGTTTCTTCCAAACAGGCTATACAACTGTTGTGCCTGCTCGTAGCGACAGCCTTGACTCGTCAAATTACCTGGGCTTTGCGCCTGGTCAGCAAAATTTAGAGGGAGCCAAAACGTAAAACAAAATAATTTTTACAAAATAGTATACGCACATCATTGTTCTCTTTCCGGAGAGAATTTACTTCTAAAGAGGTTACCTCCCACAGAATAGACGCATAACCCTGCCCTGCCCCCGCCTACTCTCTTCTTCGGGAGGCAATGGTCTTTCCAGTGTCAGTTTTGCGTGTGCTCTATGCACCTCGGTGTGTTTAATTTAAGGTCTGCCTCTCTTAGCAAACACCACTGCCCCTGTGACCACCACCATGACTACCTCCTCTCCGGCGACATGCTCAGCTTGCTCTTAGCCCGAGGAGAGCATAGTCTGATGGATGGAGTCAGAGATTCAAAGTCAAGAGCAGCTCTCCATTGGGTGGGGGGGGTCTCGTGTTTTTCTGTAGGGCATGCCCTCCCTCCATCTCCTCTTCTCCTCCCCTCCAGCCCCTTGAAATGAGCACTTTCTTTAAGAAGCTGATGCTCTGGTGCTTAATCCCGTCCATCCAAGCATCAGTGCTACATAGAAGACCATGACTGTCTCTTGGTAGAATTTCCTGTCCTCTTAGTTGAAGACTTGGACTATGTTCTTGGTGGACATACATTGGAAACTGTAGGACAGAAGTTATAAAGTATCAGTGTGCCTAAGATTCCTACAGAAAATTATAAAATGCAGGTTCCTGGGTCCCACCATCAGAGATTCAGAAGGTCTGCCCTGAGGCCATTTTTCATAAGGACTCTCTCCCCCTAGGTGATCTTGACATGCGGATCCTTAGTCAAACTGTAAGACATGCTGTTACTTTCAGTATTGTTCCTGACTCTTCCCCCTAGAATCTTCTGTTAAGGACCATTGGTGGTTTCCTTTATCACTGCTGATTTTTCAAAGCCATGACCTCTGTATAACTGCACTCATTGCCTGCTCTCCTTCTGTCTCTCCTCACGTTGACGGTGTGGTTTGGGGGCTCGGCAAACCCATTCTCCCTTTCAAGGAAGGCCATAGCTTGAAAAGGGTCTGCCACAGCACGGGATGCCAACTTTCTTTCTTGGCATTTCTCATCATTTCTCTTCGCTTCTAAAGCCACAGTCATCTATTGATGGGAACATCCTCAATGCACTGAGTTTCCAGAACAGGATCTCAAAGTTCCTAGACTTACATTTCTGTTTTTCAGCATACCTGTGTGGTGGTCCGTGGGTCCATCACGGTCCATTTGGTCCTGTGCTGGAAGAGAGCCTTTGAAACTCAGGTCTGTGTATCCCTGAGGGTTCACTAAAATGTTCCTGGAGGTCGGAGAGCCCTCTGAGGTCATTGTTTCATGTTATCTTTCTATGCCTAGGATAATATTAAAAATACATCTAGAGTCTGGGTCACATGGCTGACTCCCTTATAACTAAAGGCTGCTACATGATTTTGGTTCCCTTATTGAAATCTGCGCTCACTGTCAAGTTGGCATCAAGTGACCATCTGAAGGAGCGGCATTTTAACTTTTGATGTGTCGTCGAGCACATTCGGCAGCTGTTACATGGGCTCGACTTCCGTCCAGCTCAGGCTGGAGGCTGAGTTCGTCCTAGGGCTGGCAAAGCGGAGGGCAGCAGGGCTTGGGTTCTGGCCCCTGCTGCCGCTTTGGCTTCACTCTGCAGCTTCCCCGCTCACTTCGTCAGCTCCCTTAGTCTAGACATGGTCCCCTAAGGTGCCTTGGAACTGGTGATTCCCTCTGCCCAGACTCTTGCCCCAGGTAGCCGCATGAACGACTCCTTTGTTTCCTTCAGGTCTTTGCTTCAGCGTTTGCTTAAAGTGATTCAATTTCTCAATCCTATTTATAATTGCAACTCCCTCACCCCTCCGTCCATCATTCTCCCTATCACCCTTAACCCTGGTCTCTTAACATAAAACATGATTCATTTATTTATAATGTTTGTTGGTCAGTCAGGCTTGAATGCATACCAACAAGAGCAGAGACTGTTGTTTATTTTGGTCACTGATATCACCCAAGCACTTACAGACCTGCCTGATACACAGTAGGTGCTCAATAAATATCTGATGAATGACCGAATCGACAGCAATCACCTCATCACTGCTTTCGTGCTCATGTTAAATTTAAATTTGTTCGTCAGTTTGGCAGCCAGGGAACTCTTCGGCAGTGATAATTTGCAATGGAAACACATTTTTCTTTTAACGGATAAAACTTTAGGCGTAAAAATTGGTGTTTCTCAAAGTGAGACCCATGAAGTCCTGGATTCTCAGGAATGCAGGTTGAAGGACTGAGGAGTCCTGAGCTGGACTCACACTTTTCTACAGGCTTCTGGTGTGACCACTGGCCATTTCTTCCTCTGTTTCTCCCCCGGGCCAGGAACAGACATCCTGTCTCCATCTACCACCGCTGGACAGGCAGGGTGAACTTCACCCTCGGTGATAAAACCTCTCACGTTTTTGTACAATTCCAGAGTAGCTATTTTACCTCTCTTCACATCAATTTCTGTGGTTCATCACCTTTTAAGTTTGTGTCATTGTTCCTGATAACAAAAGAACCACAAATGATCTGGGAAACTATAAAGACCTAGTAAGAAAGAGACTTGAAATTCTCCTGATTTCTAAAAGATACCTCCTCTATCTTCTTCCCTCTGTCTGTAAAGGCAATACTCAGTCACCATTAGTATTTTGGTGCAGTTCTTTCTAGTCTTTTTTTTTCTATGTGTCTGTATTAAGTTGAAATATAGAAAGGTAACAACATTCACCCCTTGTAGACCTACAAAATGACAACTTTATATGGTTTAACCTAGGAATTCATACAGCTGAAGCCATAATAGGCAAGTATTCTTTTCGCTTGTCATTGTAACAGCACCACTTGCCCACGTATTTACGGATTCTTGGGCCCTTCGTGAGCTTGCATTAACAGCACAAATAATGGATGAGCATTAGCATCTCAGCGGGGAGCCCTGTGCTGTAAATCATTGAAACAGCTCTCCCAGTGACCAGACTTCCTGAGTCTTGATGTGCATGACAATCCTCAGTGATTCTTCCAGGAAACTCTTCCTGTAAGTGCCCCCAGCCGATTGCCTGTGTGCAGCACTTGGCACCAGTTCTCGGCCCAAATGGCAGCTTCTGGGAATGCTGCTAATAACTGTGTTCAGCTGCTCATCTGTCGTTCCTCTTAACATGTGTGGATCTGCTCCGTTACCAGTGATGCATTTGGCATTTGGAATTTCTTCCTTTCCAATGAAAAGATCCGCGTTGGCTTCGTGCATTTGTTGTTATTGTTTAGTGATTTCTGGATCAGGTACAGTCTACCAGCATTATTTTAAAAAAGAGAGCTGAGTTGGTTTTTTTTTTTTTTTTAAGCTTTTCAGCAGTAGGAAGGCTGCTTTTAGGGCTCTGGCTTTCTCTCTGTAAACATCAGAGATGTTTTTATTCCCCCCATCACGGCAAAGTCCTGAAGAGTCCATGGACCATGTGATTCCATTAGACTGTGATTCTGCCCCCAAAATGATTGCCAGGGACAGTAATCTATATGGGTCCTCTCTGGACTGGACTCATTATCCGAGACTTGGGAGGTCCCTATTCCCAATGGGAATGGGAATTCCCACTCTATTTGCTATAGATATGGCTGGGTTCAACCACATACACTAAGAAGATTATGTGTCCATCCAAAAAACCCACTTGCATAAGGTTTGGAAGCTTCTGATATAAGATCAACTGTCATTCTAGGTGCAACAGCTTAAAAGGATGGACATTACTGTTTTGGCCCCAAGAATAAAATAGTAATAGGAGATTAGAACATTTAAAGGTAATCCATGGCCTGCAAACACATCAAAGGGTAGAGAAAATAAGGCAAAAAAGACACAAAAATGAAATAATATGTGGTTTATTTCATTATCAAAACATAGCAAGCTACCACACAGAGAGGCAGTATCATAAAAGATAACACGCTGACTTTGAGGCCAGACCAGCTGGTGTTTGGATCTTGGCGCCCTTTCTTACCAGGTGTGAACAGCTCTTGACTGTTTCCCTTCTGTAAAACTGAGCTGAAATACCCATTCTGTAGAGTGACTGTAAGGATTAACGACAGCACTGAGTAAAGTATTGATCACACTTGAGCTCAATAATAGTGGTTATTATTGTTGTTATTATTATTGGCTTACACAAAACTTTAAGAATTTTTAACTTGATCTTTTAAATTGTTCTAATTGCCAACGCAACAATGTGACATTAATAGATAAGCTTAAAAAGAAAACCTAACCCCATAACCCCACGACCCCCACAAATCAGACTATTACATATTTCCATATTTCCTTCTAAGTCTTGGTGAATGTGCAGACAATTTTTATCAGTGCCTTTGTGTTTTCAGCTTTTTTTTTCCACTTAGTATCGTCTGTAAGTTATCCCCTGTGGCAACATGGTCGAATTGTGTGTAAAATAGTTATTACTTCAACAAATGTACCATAACCTAGTTAATCATTCCTCTATTTTTAGACATTTATTTGTTTCCGGTTTGAGGGATATTCTTTTCTATCGTTCCTATTTCTGTTATGGTCATTTGAAATGCATAATTTTACAAATATTTAGGACTTTTTTTCCTTGGTCATGGACATTTTTTGCTCGATTTTGAAAACATTGTTTCAACTAATGGCTGTTGACTACTGGGAAAGAAAAGGTAGTTTAATCTAGTTTCTTATGGAAGGCAAATTAAGACAACTCCCAAGAAATCCCATGCCCATTTACTGCTGGTTTTTCCTCATCTCAGTGCGACATCGATTTGTTGTTCCACCCATCCATGGGCCAGGGGTGGGGCGGATTGAATGAAACCAAGAACGTGAATATGCAGGAGTTGAACATGTTCACGTCCTTGACTTCCTTCGATCCCCACACACAGGCAGGATCCAAGAAGTAGGTATTCGTATTATTTGAGGCACAGAGAGGTCAAGGTGGATGACCCAGGTCACACAGCTGCTGGGAGAGGACAGAGAACGCCTTTCGCAGACTCTGAATTCCCAGCTTTCCCACTGAGCTTTGAAAAAAAAAGTACCCACACACCACCACCCCTCGCCTAAGAATGGGTAGGATCGGACTGGAGCTGAACGAACGGCGAGGTTCCATTGCCGCAGTCGCCTGCCTGCCGAGCTAGGCGGCTCCTCCTCGCGGGCGCTCCGCAGCCCGGCTTCGAGCATGCCCAGTGCGCTCCCCGTCCATCCCACTGGTACCGGCCGAGTGCCCCAGCTCCAGGTTTTTCGGACGACCGGAGGTTGGTGCGGGGCGGGGCGCGGGGCGGGGCACGGGGCGGGTCCTCTTCCTGGGTCTCCAGGGCTCTGTCGGAATTCCCCGGACACCATTCTCCGGCGGCGCACGCTGCAGTGGAGCTATCCCGGAGGTGCAACGCAGGGACAGTGATCGAAGTCGGGTACCTGGTGCTGCCGGCGCCCGCCCCATGGCCCTAGGCCTACCGTCCCCCTGGACCTCAAGCATCAAGTCCGGACAGGATGTTTCCAGCCCTCTCTGCGTCTCTTCATTCACATACTCATCCAACAGATAGTCTTTGAGCACCTACTGTGTGGCAGGTGCTGCTGTCGTGTGTGGGACACTGCAGCCAAGACAGGCACCATTGCAGTCCCACAGCTGAAATTCCGGAAGCGAATAATACACAATAAGCAGTAAGCAAATTAGAGGAAGTCAGTTATCGACCTCATCTTCTGCTCCTCTGCGCTCCTTGACATTGCCTAATCAGTCCTGCGCCTTAGGGTCTTTGCACTGGCTATCCCCACTGCAGGAAATATTCTTTCCAATTTGTCTGCGTGGCTGAAATGTCACCTCGGTGTTACCCGATCTGACCACCTCATTGAAAATTGCCCTCCCTCCACCCCAATTCTCCTCACCCTGTTTTATTTCCCTCGTAGAACTTCTCACCTTCCAATATACGATACAAATTGCTTAATTGTACGTTATTGTCTGTCGCCTGCCTCTCCTCAAACTCCACCAGGGGACGGGATTTTTGTCCATTTGGTCATCACGCATAAAGAACCGGAATAGCTGATCAGTAATTATTTGTTGAATGAACTAATGGATAAATAGTGATAAATGTGAAAAAAATAAAGCAAGGAAATGGAGAGGAGAACAGGAGGAGGGAGCTAGTTTAGTAAAGTGGCCAGGGAAGACCTCTCCCAGGAGTTCCTTTGTGCGATGAGAAGGTGGCAGCCTCGTAAAAGCTGGTCAAAGACGTCCCACAAAGAGGGAAAGGCGTGTGGAGGCTGGCCAAGTTCTGAGTGTATGTCGGACACAAAGGTGCTCCTGGGGCTGCAGTGAGGCAGGTGTGAGCTGGGGTGGAAGAGATGAGGTAGGGGGCCCATTAATCTTCGGAAGACGGTTTAAGCCCCGGAAGCTTACTAATGGAGGGCGTGAGCACTGGACTGGGAGTCAGCAGGACCCTCGGGGCAAGACTTCTCCTTGTTTCGCAGATTTGTTAAGCTGACTGCTTGAAGTTCCTAGGTATGAAATCACTGAGGGCCGGGTACATAGTAGGTGCCCAATAAATGGTTATGGGACGGATGTGTGCGTGCACGCGCGAGGGGACTCGGGGCCGCCCAGAGCCCGGCACCAGAGCCCCAGTGACCTGGGAGGCGCGTCCCGGTGAGGAAGCTCCGGGCGCGGAAGTCCCGCAGGGCGGCCAGGGCGCCCGCCCCCCGCCCAGCGCGCGGGCCCGTCGCGGCCAGCCCGACCGGCGGGAGCCGCCCGCGGGCGGCACTGGGCATGCTCAGACGGCGTCCAGGTCGCGCCGTGAGCGAGCGAGCTTCCGCGCCGCCCGCAAGCGCGACCTACCTGGGCGCTCCGCGCCCCCGGATGCTGCAGGTATGGCCCGGCGCGACCCCAGCGGGCCGGGTGCTTGGCGCAGGCCGACCGGGGTCCGGGGTCGCGCTCGCTCCGCCCCGCCTCCACCCGTTCCCAGGCGCACGGTAAACGCGCGGGCGGGCTGGCGGACGCGGCAGCCCCGGGGTCTCGGCGCCACGTCGGGGCGGGGAGGGGGGCCTCCGCCGCTCTCACCTGGCGGGGCCAGGCGGGAGCGACAGGCCGGGCCGGGTGGGGCTCGCTCTCAGGCGAGTGCTGGGACGCGGCCGCGGCGGGGCGTGGGCGTGCGCTCTGACCCGGGCTTGGGCGGACGCGACAGGCGGGACCCGCGCGGCCAGCGGCTCCGGAGGGCCCAGCCGCACAACGACCCTGGCCCCCGGACGGGGAGGGGCGCACAGTTCGCCGTGAGCAAGCCACCCCGGCGGCCGACCTTCTCGGCTCCCAGGGCGAATTCGCCTCTCGGCTTTCAAAGATGGCATTTCCTGGGCCTGGCACGAACTCCAGCGCCAATAAATCTATCCTGTTCCGCGGGCAATATGGAATGGTTTATCAGGTACCTTCGGGGAGACAGCTGCAGTGAGAGAGTGAATGTGCGCCGCCCCCCCCCCCCCCCCGCC
>PVKM010009781.1:0-36145 GCA_004027735.1 Carollia perspicillata | reverse complement strand
GGACGGTCAGAGTCTGTGTACTTCAAAAGCCAAAAGGATTTGTTAATGGATTAGATGCAGAATTGAGAGAAAGAGAGGAGTCCAGAACAAGTGCAAGTTTTTTGGCCTGAATAATTGGAAGGAAGGGGTTGGCATTTACTGAAATGGGTAAGACAGCAGGAAGAGGAGGTTTGAAGAGGTCGATTAGGGGTTTATTAAACTTGAGATGTTAGAGATACAAATGGAGATGCTGAAAAGGCAATTAGGTATACAGTACTGGAGTTCCAAAAAGAGGGTGTCAGAACTAGAAATATACATTTGGGAGTCCTCTGTGTATGGATGGTGTTTAAGGTGACGAAGCTGGAGGAGATCACTAAGGGAGGAAAAGGAGAGACGAGTGGTCAGCAAGGTGAGGAAGAACCTAAGAGGGAGAGATTAATGAGGTAGAAAGAGAAACACGAGAGTATAATATCCAGTCAGCCAAGTTTTAAAAAAAATCTTTCAAGGAGGAGGGATTAGTTAACTGGGTCAAATGCCATTGATAGGCCAAGTAAGGTGATGATAAAAAAGTGATCATTGGATTTACATGATCACTAGCAACTTGGACCAGAGTCATTTCAATGATAATTTGATTGAAGTGGCTTCTAGACAGAAATGGAGAAGAATTGGAGAGACCTGGTATAGAGCACCCTTTCAGGGAATTTTGATACGTATTAGAGCAGGAAATTGGGACAGTAGCTGGAGGGGAAATGGTCAATGAAGAATTTCATTTTTATGATGGGAAACTATACTGCATGATTGCCTTCTGATAATAATTAAGGAGGAGGGGGAAGGGGGAAGGAAGAAATGAGAGGAGAGGGGAGAGGAGGAAAAAGGAAGGAAAGGACAGAGAGAAGGAAGGAAGGAATGATGAACTGAGGAAGGAAAGGTGAATGCAGAAGGAGAGGAAGAAGTAAAAATTAATAATATTCTGAAAAAGAAAAAGAAGGAGAGGAAGAAGTAAAAATTAATGATATTCTGGAGACACAAACATCTAGAACTAGAAATGAAAGTGGGGACATTATTACCAATCATCAGAAATAAAAAGAGAATGCTGTGAACAATTGAAAACCAACAAATTGGATCACCAGATGAAATGCACATATTCCTGGGAATGCGCAAATTACCTAAACCAACTCAAGAAAAAAAAGAAATCCTTAATATACCTATAATAAGTGAAGAGATTGAAGCAGTAATAAAAGACTTCCCAACAATGAAAAGTCCAAGACCAGACTGCTTCACTGGTGAATTTTACCAAACATTTAAAGAATTAACACCAATCTTTCTCAGACATGTCCCACAATTAAAGGAGGAGGCAACACTTCCCAACTCGGTCTATGAAGCCAGCACTAACCTGGTGCCAAAGCCAGAAGAAGACATCACAAGAAAAGAAAATTACAAGCAATAACCCTTATGAATGTAGATGCAAAGATTCTTAACAAAATACTAAAAATACTAATCCAATAGCATATTATGTACCATGGTCAAGTGAAACTTTATCTCAGAAGTGCAAAGGTGATTTGATGTAAGAAAATTCATCGATGTGATAAATCACATTAATAGCATAAAGCAGGGGTGGGGGAGCCACATGGTCATCTCAACTGACACAGAAATGGCATTTTGACAAATGCCATTGCACACATTGTCAAAATGCAACACACACTTTCGTCATTGAAACTGTCAGATAACTAGGTATAGAAGTGAACTGGGAATAGAACTTCCTTAACATGATAAAGTGCATTTACTAAAAACCCACAACTAAAATCCTACTCAATGGTGAATGACTGAAAGCTTTCTCCTTCTGAGGTCAGGAACAAAGCAAAGATGTCCACTTCCACCATTGCTGTTGAGCGTTATACTAGAAGTTGGAGCCAGAGCAAGAAACGAAGAATGAAAATTATCTCTATTTACAGATAACATGATCCTATATATAGAAAATCCCAAAGAAGCCACAAGAAAACTACTGGAGCTAATAAATGAAATCAGCAAAATTTTAGGGTACAAGATCAGCACACAAAAATCAGTTGTTTCAATATGTCGGCAATGAAAAATCAGGAAAGGAATTAAGAAAGCAATTCCATTTACAATCAAATATAAAAGAAAAAATACCTGGGAATAAATTTAACAAAGGAGAAAAAAGAGTAATAAACTGAAAACTACAAAACACTGCTAAAAGAAATTAAAGATCTAGGTAAATGAAAAGACATTCTGATGAAAAGTTCATGGGTATAAATCTCAACATTGTTAAAGTATCGTCAATACTACTCAAAGTAGTCTACAGATTCTGTGCAATTCCTTTTAAAATTACAAAAGCCTATTTTGCAGAAATGTAAAAGTCAATCCTTAAATTCATGTGGAATTGCAAAGAACCTGAAATGGCCAAAACAATCTCAAAAAAACAACATAATTGGAGTATTCAAACTTCCCAACTTCATAACTTGTTACACAAATACAGTAATAAAATAGTGTGGTTCTGCCATAAGAATAAACATATAGACTAGTGGAATAGAGTTGAGAATCCAGAACTGAACCCATATGTCTGGTCAATTGATGTTTTTAATTTAAAATTTTAATAGATTTTTAAAATAATTTTTAAATTTAAAATTAAAATTAATTTAAATTTTTTAATAAATTGTTTATAGATTTGAGGAAAAGAGAGAGAAGGAGAGAGGGAGACACATCAATTTGCTGTTCCACTTACATATGCATTCATTGTTTGACTCTTATATGTGCGCTGACCAGAGATGGAACCCACGACCTTGGCATATCAGTATGACACTCTAAGCAACTGAGCTACAAGATCAGAGCTGACTTTTGACTAGGGCGCTAAATCTATTCAGTGGGGGAGAACAGTCTCTTTAACAGATGGTTCTAGAACAACTGGATTCCCATAGGCAAACTAATAAAGTTGGACCCCTACCTCATATTATATGCAGAAATTAACTCAAAATTGATAAAAAATCTAAGAATCATAAAACTCTAAGAAGCAAAAAACATAGGGATAAATCTTCATGAGCTGGGATTTGGCAGTGGATTATTAGATATGACACCAATATCAGGAACTTCAAAAGAAAAATAGATAAATTGAACTCCATCAAAATTAAAAGCTTTGGCACATCGAAGGCATTAATAATGATTCCCGGCCAAGATGGAGGCATAGGTAGAAATACTTTGCCTCCTCACACAATCAACAGTACAACAATAAACTTAAAAAGCAAACAATAACCAGGACTGCCAGAAAATCAAACTGTATGGAATTCTGACAATCAAGGAGTTAAAGAAGAAACATTCGTTCAAACTGATAGGAGGGGTGGAGACAGGCAGTGGGGGCGGAGAGGACTCAGTGGCAAGGAGGGAGCTGGAGGACCTGGGTGGGTGAGGCAGTAGCTGGTGGGCCTAGTGAGGTGGCGGCTGGTGGAGTGGGCGGGCCTGTATTTGTGTGCATATAAACCAGGAGCAACAACTGGGGAGCAAGACAGACCACACAACCCAGGGTTCCAGTATGGGAAAATAAAGCCTCAAAATCTCTGACCGAAAACACCTGTGAAGATTGAGGCACAGGGATAAACTCTCAGCCTCACAGGAGAGTTCATTGTAGAGACCCACAAGGTCCTAAAACATACATAAACTCACCCACCTGGGAATCAGCATGAGAAGGGCCCAATTTGCTTGTGGGTAGCAGAGGAAATGACTGAAAGCCAGCTGAGAACTGAGCAAGAGCCATTGTTCCCTCTTGGACCCCTCCCATACATACAGTGCCACAACGCAGCCAAGTGGGTTGCCCCGCCATGGTGAACACCTAAGGCTCCACCCTTTAGAATATAACAGGCATGCCAAGACAAAAAAATATGGAACAAATGACAGACCAGATCAAACCTCCAGAAAAAACACCACTAAGTGACGAAGAGATAGCCAACCTATCAGATGCACAGTTCAAAACACTGGTAATCAGGAGGCTCACAGAAATGGCTGAGTATGGTCGCAAAATAGACGAAAAAGTAAAGCCTATGAAAAGTGAAATAAAGGAAAATGTACAGGGAACCAACAGTGAAGGGAAGGAAACAGGGACTCAAATCAATGATTGGACCAGAAGGAAGAAATAAACATTCAGCCAGAATAGAATTGAGAAACAAGAATTCAGAAAAATGAGAAGAGGCTTAGGAATCTCAGGGACAACTTTCTATGTCCCAACATCCAAATCATAGGGTGCCAGAAGGACAAGAGAGAGGGCAAGAAATTGAAAACTTATTTGAAAACATAATGAAGGAGAACTTCCCCAATCTGGCAGAGGAAATAGACTTCCAGGAAGTCAAGGAAGCCCAGGGAGTACCAATGAAGTTGGACCCAAGGAAGCACACACCAAGGCACATCATAATTACATTACCCTAGATTAAAGAGAAGGAGAAAATCTTAAAAGCTGCAAGAGAAAAGGAGAGAGTTACCTATAAAGGAGTTCCCATAAGACTATCAGCTGCTTTCTCAAAAGAAACCTTGTAGGTAAAAAGGGGCTGGACAGCTGGACAAAGGGGCTTTGAAGTATTCAAAGGCATGAAAAGCAAAGACCAACATCCAAGATTATGCTATTCAGCAAAGCTATCATGTCATGTAGAATGGAAGGGCAGATAAAGTGCTTCCCAGGTAAGGTCAAGTTAAAGAAGTTCATCACCAACACCAAGCCCTTATTATATGACATGTCAAAGGGTCTTATCTAAGAAAAAGAAGATCAAGCATATGAACAGTAAAACGACAACAAACTCAGAACTATCAACAACTGAACCTAAAAACCAAAAACGAACTAAGCAAACAACTAGAACAGGAATAGATTCACAGAAATAGAGATCACATGGAGGGTTATCAGTGGGGAGAAGGAAGGGAGAGATGGGGAAAAAGGCACAGGGAATAAGAGGCATAAATGGTAGGTACAAAATAGACAGGGTGAGGTTAAGAATAGTATGGGAAATGGAGAAGCCAAAGAACAAGCCATGGACATGAACTAAGGTGGGGGAATGATGGTGGGAGCAGGGTTACAGGGTGGAGGGAAACAAAGGGGACAAAAAAAGGGGATGACTGTAATAGCATAGTGAAAAAATATATTAAAATTTTTTTAAAAAGGCAGTAATAAGAAAGTAAAAACCTTCCACAATGGAAGAAAATATTTACAAATCATGTATCTGAATTTATTATCTTCAATATGTAAATAACTTTTATATAATTCATGAACAAAAAAAGACAACTCAGTTTAAAAATGATCATCAGACTCCCATGGACTTTCTCCAAAGATGATATACAAATGGGAAATAAGAACATAAAGAGATGCTCAACATCATTAGCTATGACAGAAATGCAACCAAAGCCACATGTTACCACTTCATAGCTACTAAAATGGTTATAATCAATAAAACAAAAGATAACAAGTGTTACCGAGGATATGGATACATTGCTGTTGGAAATGTAAAATGGTGTAGCCACTATGGAAAACATTTTGCTGGTTCCCCCAAAAGCTATACAGAGAATTACTGTACTTTGCATGTACGATGCACACTTTTTGCCCAAATTTTTGAGGGATAAATAAGGATGTATATTATACATGAGTAGTACTAATTCCATACCTATATAAATGCTTTTAATTCTTTTATTTATGTTTATGCATTAAAAGTGTAACTGTAGAAAGCAATAACAATATCCATATGTTCAAAAATAAATGCTAAAATTCCTTTATAATACAAAAACCAAGTATCTAAATATTGATGGATTGATTAATTAATTAATTAATTAAAAATTAATACAGAAGATTTTTTCCTGAAAATTTGGGCCCAAAACATGGGTGTATATCATACATGGCAAAATACAGTACCGTATTTCACAGCAATGTCACTCCTAGGAAGGTGCCCAATTGAGCAGAAAGGAGAAACCCAAATAGATACTTGTGCAGAAATGTTTATTGTAGCATTATTCACAACAGCCGAAATGTGGAAACAACAAGTGTTCATCAACAAATGAATGGCTAAACAAAATATGGCATCTACATACACATAATATTATCAAACCATAAAAAGAAATGAAGGCCTGATACATAGTAGAATGTGGATGAATGTTGAAAATATGCTAAGTAAAATAACTGAGATATTTAAGGCCAAATATTGCATGATTCCTTTTATATGAAACATCTATTCTAGATGTCAAATTCATAGAGACAGAAAGCAGATTAGAGGTTAAGGACTGAGGAGAACAGGGAGTTACTTGCTTTACAGTTACAGAGTTTCTGTTTGGGTTAATAAAAAGTTATGGAAAAAGAAAATGGTGATGGTTGTACAACACTGTGGATATAACCATTGCCACAGAGTGGAATGGTTAACATGGCAAATGTAGTTATATATATGGACCACAGTTAAAAAATTAATAGTGTAATATGCCCAAAACGATTGATTCATACACTTTAAATGGGTGAATTGTGCAGTATGTGGATTATATCTCATTAAAGCTCTTTTTAAATTAATTATGCAGAAGAGAGAGGGGGAAATTTGCTAGAGTCCTTGCTGTGACCAGCACGAAGTAGGGGTTCCTGAGTGGGGTTGGTGAGCGATGAAGAAAAGACACAACACAGGTAGTTTAAGGAAAAATGGGGACCAGGTGGTCCACTGTCCCCTGATGGAGACACAATGAGCCCTGAGCATGGTCTCCACATTTATTTCATAGGGGTTGGTTAGCTATAGCTCAAGGACGTTTTGCAAACTTAGGGAGATGCTGCAGGCACAGACTGTTCCGCTCCCAGGCTATCTAACTGATACATATGTCTTCTGCAATAGTTACAGTTGCATTCAGCTCAAGCTTACAGTTATCTGTCTCCTGTTCAACCCCCACCGGTTCTAGCTGAATGACGCCAGCCTTCACCGTCCTGCACAACTCCTGGCCTTGGGTATGCAAGAGAAGATGAGATCTACTACATACCTGCAGGGGCTTGGCTGAGATGGAAATGTGGATCATTCATTCATAGGGACGAGATGTAAGTCAATGAAAATGGACAGGGATGCAGGCAGTAGTTGGGGTTGGGAGCAGGTTTATCATCTTAGCTATCTTAAAGGTCTTCTCAAGGTACACCTTTCTTACAGTGTTCATTTCATTCAACCTAGTGGATCCTTCCTTAGCTGATCTTCTCCTTACCTACCATTGCTCAACTGCAAGTTTCTTAAAGGTGAAGACAATGACTTATTCGTTTCGAATTTCCATAGAACCCAGTATAATATGTTCTTAAAATAGTTATTTTGAATAAACAAGTAAATTATGGATACACTAGACAACTGGCTCCCAAGAGTTCAGTGGTTTTCATTTCCCATCTTCAGTTTAGTTCATATTCTCTACTTCAGGGTCATACATACGCCAACTGTGCTTGGTGAGAAAATTAGCCTCCATCCAAACATAGTTGTGTGATACTACTCTCCCATTCCTGGTTTGTTTGTTTTTTAATATTGTTATTTATTGCCGCATCTTCTGTTCTTAACTGGAATCTCATTAAGTGATGAGGAAAATCCTGGGGAAAAAATGACCGGCCCTGGAGAACTGGGCATCTGGTTGGAGAGAGAGAATACATAAGATATACTTAAAATATTTATGAATGTTATGATGAACAAATTCTAACTGGTGTCATTTTCATAGGGTTTCTACCTTTTGGGCCTGCACGCGTAGGTGAAATCAGAAAAAATTTCTTGAACAAGTTGTTTAAAAAGGTGACGAATACAGATTTAAGCAAAGGAAGTAAAGGTCTCACTGGGGTAAATGGTGAAAGCATACATACATCATGAGAAAGCCAAGTGAGGGACAGGGGCTAACGGGGGCAAGTAGAATGCAGGTGAGTTTTCTTTTAATAAGCCTGAAAATTACTGACAATGTTTTACACTTGATGTCATCATTCTTGTGAACACTCCACTTAAAGTATAGGATACTGAGAAAATGGATTCAAAGATAATTCACTATTCAAATGGCAGAATCCATAAAATGTCTTGATATATCCAAAGAAACTTATTAAATCTTTCTTATTCCACCTTGTGTTCTTACAAAATCTGAATGTCCTCACATCATTCTTTGGAAGTGGTATCAGAGCTAACACTTACTGGGCCCTTACTGTATTCCATACACTATTCCATGTGTATTTCGGTTAATTTTTGCAACCTTCCTATGAGACAAACTTCATTAGCCACCCTTTTCATGGTTCGGGAAATGAGGCACAGAGAAAATAATCAAACTGTTTCAAGGTCACACGGCAGGTCAGCATTTGAATCTAAGTGAGTCCGCCTTTCTTACGCTGTGGCACCTCTCCTTCACAACAGCAATGGCAGTCAGACCAACTTTCCCCGTCAATAGAGCCAGCAAATTTATGCACCAAAGTGTCATAGGAGGCAGGAGGAAAACAAAGTAGGGGAAATAGTCTATACTTCTAAAATATATCATTACTGGGAGCATATTATTAAATAAAAAGGGTACTGCATATGGTAATATCAGATAATTTACTATGAATATCATACAGACACACACATACATGGTCTGTCCAGAAGGTATGTAGCCATGTAATATAAAAATAGAGACATTTATTGAAGAAGATACAAGATACAAGAAACACTGTACACAGGACAACAATGCCTCAAGTTCCCTTCAAAGTAGGCACCTTGGGACCTCATAGTTCTCCCAATCATCATCAGCTGCCCATCCTATTTTCCTGAACCCCACCAACACTCTGAAATCTCTTCTCTTTCAAAGGTGAACTTAGTTTTGGGAAAAGCCAGAAGTTGCAGGGCACCAAGTCTGAGCTGTAGGGTGTCTGAGTCACCTGGGTGATTTGATGTTTCACCAAAAAACTCTGCATGAGATGTGACGCATGAGCAGGCGTGTTGTCATGTTGAAGCTGCTAATCACCAGTTAGCCATAGCTGCAGCCTTCTGAATCATGCAAACCGTTTCCATGGTGGAATGTTCAAGCTTAACACAAAATTTTATGCAAATCTGTTGCTCTACTTGCTCTTTCTGAATGCGACAGCCACACAGTACACATGTTCACTTAACAACATCTACCACTCCCACAGACTAGTACACTGAAGTCATCATTGTTCACGAGTGCACATTCCAGTCCACTCACCTTGGCTGCCAGGTTACATAGATGTCCACAAACTATTTTTGTTATATTAACAATGGTTGGACTTTTTCTGGACAGACCTCGTACGTAAATAAAAAAAGTAGAAGGTGCTTTGCTCAAGAGAAAAACTATTAGCAAAAAGAGTGAAAAGTGATACACCTACAGGAATAATCTGTTAAATTTAACTGTTTATCCAGAAAAAAAATATTTAACAAAGGAAGACACGTGCAACAGAGAGACAACAGAGAACCTCAACCCCCCCAAAACTGCTCTACCAATTTTGGTTTGAATCTTGCCTCTGCCACTTTTATCTGTGTGATTTTAGGCAAGATAGTTAACTTTTCTGAGCATTACCTTTTCTCATCCCCTAAATGGACTCAATACCATTTCCCTCCTAGAGTTATTGTGAGGATTAAGTGGGAGGGCCCCTATGAAGTTCTCAGTGCCACCTCTGGCACGAGTAGGAGTTCAGAAATGTCAGCTGACCCCTCACCTTTGTAAGCTGATTTATAGAAAGCTGGGTTAAGTTGATACATAAAAAGAAACTAAAAGTAGGCTTGCAATTTATGGGTAAATGCAGACAATGTGGAAATAAAAGGGACTGAGGGCGCTAACACAGCTAAGTAAAATACTGGCTAGTGACTGGCATATAGATTTCAAATTCCTTTCCATTTGCCCTTGCCGCACCCTCCTTTTTTGCCTCTCCCCCTTGACCCTGGGTTACTAGCACACTTTTTAGACCTTCCCCAAAGGAAAGAAAAAAGGGAATTCCAATCAACAGGGACTGGAATGCTTGTCTTAACTGAAATTTGGTTATATGATTGCTAACTAAGGTTACCTAAGGACTCTGAAGATTTTTTCCAACCTTGAAAATACAATACTTACGTAAAAACCAATGTTGATCGTGTGCACTTTAACCCCCACAGCTACGTTTTTGCTGTTGGAGCCTTTGCTGCATTTAAATATGGAAAATATCACAAGTCTAGTTTGTGGCAGAGCAGTTATTTTTGGGAAAACTTTTTCATTCTAACCCATTTTCCCCAACCTTCCTACCCAGTTTTTCTCCCCGCACAACCTTTATTTCTTCTCTGTATTGTCAACATTAAAAAAACAACAACACCCAAACCTGAAAGAATTGCTATGAGTTTGAGTGAAACTGACAATTGCCAGGAAGCAAAATCTCAACAAATTGAAAAAATGCTCCAGAAAATGGAGAGGTTTGCACCTATTTTATGTATTGCAATCAAAAGAGAAGACATAAGTGGGTTACATGAAATCCATTAGTGACAGATTAGGGAGGCGGGAAAAAGCAAAGCGGAGAAACTTCTGGGACTGGATAGAAAAATAAAATGGCGTACACATACTTGTTTTACACAGGTGGGTACAGGATAGTTTACTGTCAACACTAACATGATAACAATAACGATGAGGGGATTTGTGGCCTCCCCCCAGGTGCAGTGCCTGTGCCTTGAGGGGTCCAGAAAAAGGAAATTTGACATTCCAAAGGTATGTTCTTGTGGATGCAAAAAGACGACAGACAGGCGCAGCTAAGATAGAGGCTGACTTTTGTCAGGGAAGATCTGGGCCTAGGACACGACTATGTGCATGGCCTGCTTTTAGTTAGAAAATGTCTTAACTTTACATTGTCCTGGATGGCTACTCTAGGTCTCCAAGCTTGCAAGGCCACCACAGAGGCTCCCCTGAGCTTGTCAGGCTTAGCATGTGGCCCCTTGTCATCCACAATATATTCCAACTAATGTCATAGTTTTATTCATTCATTCGTTCAACAAATACTAAGTGCCAACTAAATTACAGGCAGTCTCCTAGGCACAGAGAATTCAGTAATGAGTAAAACCAAGCCCCTGCTTCCACGAAGACAGAGAAAGGGGACAGAATAAACAAATGAATACATGAAAATATAATTACTGGTAATGGTAAGGAGCACAAAAATAATAAAGCAATTGGTAGAGCGCCATGGGGGCAGCCACTTCCGTTAGCACTGCTTTTACAGACTCCCGGATGCTCCAGGCTACAAGACTGTTCCCGGGTTCAGTGCCCCATCCCAGCCACCACCCACAGAGACCGCAGCCAAATGCGCAAATGCAGGGTGTGACGCCCCTACTCTCCAGCCCACCCAATTTTACTTAATCCCATAAACTGATACAAGAGCCAAAAACTTGACAACAAATGAACACGTGTTAGGTTTCTAATCAAAAGAAAAAATCAAGTTTATATTTTAAAGATCAAAATGTATTACATCAAGATATAAGAGAAAGTGTTTTCCTGCCTCTAATGCTCAAGTGCTCTCAGTGACTGGTGATAAAAGGAGACAAGCATAATCTGGATAAAAAGACAAATGGATAACACCAACTCTGACTACAGATAACATTTTGACTCCCATCTGCATTAAATCACTCACAGAAACATCACACAGAGAACAAAACCTCCACACCACAGAAATTCCATACCAGGCTGCAGAGAGAAGCAAAGGAAAAGGTCTAGGTAATCCACCAAAGCAGATATTGACAACCAAATAACTGATTTTAAATCAACTAATAACTGCTTAACTGAGAATCGAGGCCTTATAAAGTGAAGAGCACGAGACTCAAAGACAAATCAAGGTTCAAAACCCACCTCCACCCTTTAATGGCCAGGGACCATGAACAAGTTACTTGATCTTTCTGAGCCTCACTTTTGAAGTTACATTATAATGATGCCCACTCAACAGGGTTACTGAAAGGGTATACAGAGAATTTTGCTGCGTCTGGAACACAGTAACTGTTAAATGAATAGTAGCAATTATTCTTATTATCATTAAAAGTTTTCAGACTCATAACTTCAGTTCAACTTTACTAAAATAGTCTTTTAAGATGATATTAACATTAATATGCTACATTTTTATGATTTTTCATATTGTTTAAATTAAATATATTTTAACAAACGTATTGTTGTCAGCTCACTGAAATGATACGATATCTTTATATTTTCATAATATAAATCATAAGAAGGAAATGTTAAAAATCATAGTCATCTCACTTCTTAGAAACAACTAGTTTTATATACATATATACACACTAGTATATATATGTGTACATAGTATATATATATGTACATATATACTGTGTATATATAGATATATATGTCTTTTAGATCAACTTATAAAAATGAAGTCGTACTGTTCACACTATTATAATTCAGTTTTTTCTGTTTTTAATCCTCATCCAAGGATATGTTTATTGATTTTCAAGAGAGAGAAATATCAATGTGAGAAATATCAGTTGATTGCCTCCCATTTGCTCCCTGACCAGGAATCAAACGTACAACCTTTCTGTTGTACAGATGATGCTCCAAACAACTGAGCCATCTAGCCAGGACTGTAATTCAATCTTTAAATTTAATAATGAACAGTGAAGATCTTCTCAAAACTATTTACCTAAAACATTATTTTTCATGCTTGAATTGTATTCCCCTGTATTAAGAAACAACTTATATATCTAGTGCCCTATTGGTGAGCATTTAAAAAATGTTTTTAAAGATTTTATTTAGTTAGTTTTAGAGAGAGGGTAAGGGAGAGAGAAAGAGAGAGAGAAAAACATCAGTGTGTGGTTGCTTCTCACACATCCTCCACTGGGGACCTGGCCTGCAACCCAGGTATGTGCCCTGACTGGGAATTGAACCAGCGACCCTTTGGTTCACAAGCCCATACTCAATCCACTGAGCTACAACAGCCAGGGCTGGTGAGCCTTTTTAATTTCTACAAATGACTGGATGCATGAAAAATCTTGTGGATAATTTTGGTGCACACATTTAATATTTTTAATATAATTTAGTACTTAGAAATTGTTTATGTGAAATTTCTTGCCAAACTGGTTGTAAAATTTCAAGGTCTCAAAAACATATTGCTAAATTATCTTTGAGGAGGTGTGAGGTGTCAGTTCATACTCTCACCAGCCGTCAGCAGTGTGTGAGAGGATCTTTGTCTGCACTCTCTCTCAATCACGGATTACTATTTTTTCAATAACTTTTGACAGTTTGGTAGGTAAAAATCTTGTGTATGTTGATTGGCTAATTATTTTTTCTTCTTTTGTTAGCTTAAATCCTTTATATATTTATAAACTGGAGAGTTCATCTCTTTCTTACAAGTTATAAAAGTTTTTATATATTAAATAACCTTTGTCTATCTCACATGTCATACCATATTTTTAGGACTATAAGATGCACTCCCCCCCTCACCAAATTTGGGAGGAATGATGGTTGCTAATGCTGCTGTTGAGTTCTGTTTACATTTACATTGGCGAAATATTATGTTATTTATGTTATTAAATATTTTGCCACATTTTTTGCTTCAAAATTTTTTTCCCTATTTTCCTCCTCTGAAACCTAGGTGTGTCTTATAGTCCAAAAAATAGGGTAATTCCTTTTGCCCGATTTGTCATTTGGTTTTTAAAATTATTTTATCATATTTTAAATTCAGGCTAATTGAGATATCATTTAGAAAAAAGTGAAATTTACCCTTTTCTATGCATTTTAACAAAAGCATATACTCATGTAACCATCACCACAAAATAGAGTAGTTTCGTTATCCTCAAGAATTTCCCTCTGGCTCCCTCCTCTCCCACCTCTCCTCCCTGGTGACCAGCGATCTGTCTTCTGTCCCTATGGTCTTGCCTTGTCCAAAATTTCATATAAAAGAAATTGTATAGTATGTAGCCTTTTGACTCTGACTTTGTTCACTTAACACATGATGTATTTAAATTCACCCATGTATCAGTAATTGTTTACTCTTTATTGCCAAATAGTTTTCATTCCATGCATGTCCACAGTTTTCTATCCATACACCTGTTGATGGACATTTTGATTGTTTCCAGTTTTCATTGACTGATTTTTTTTTAAAGTCTCCACAAACATTAACATAGAAATTTTTGGTAGACATGTTTTCATTTCCTGCGGTTAAACATCTAGGAGCACGGTAGATGTATATTAAACTTTGTAAGAAATGCCAGACTGTTTTCCAAAGTGGCTGTGTTCCATTTTGCACTCGCACCAGAGTTCCAGTTGAGTATGAGAGTGTCCCACTTGTCCCAGGTCCTTGACAGTATTTAATATTGTCAGGTTTGTTTTCTTTTTCCTTTCCTTTTTTTTTTTTTAATTTTAGCCTTTCTAATAAGTGTGTGGTGATATCTCATTGTGGTTTTAATTTGCACTTCTCTAAGAAATACGGAGGGTAAACATTTTTCCATGTGTTTGTCTTTCTTACATTTTCTTCGGTAAAGTGTTTAAATCTTTTCCTTATCTTTAAAATGAGGTTGTTTGTTTTCTTATCCTTAAGCTATGAATGTCTTTACACATTCTGCATGCCAGTTCTTTATCAGATATTTGTTTTGCAAATATTTTTTCCCAGTCTATGGCTTGTGTTTTCATTCTCCTAACTGTATCTTTCTGGAGAACTTAAGTCTAATTTTCATTAGGTCAAATTTATCAATTGTTTCTTTTATGATTCATATGTTTTGTGTCTTACCTAAGAAATACTCTCCTAACCCAAAGTTGCAAAGATTTTCTTCTATGTTTTCTTCAAGAAGTTTTATCATTTAGGTGTATAATCCCCCTTTCAGTTATTTTTGCCTATGGTAAAAGTAATGGGTCAAAGTAATTTTTGCAGGGAGGGGACGGACACCCAGATGTCCAATTGTTCTAGACAATTTTTAAAACACACTATCTTCTCCCCATTGAATTGCCATAGTGCCTTTGTAAAAAATCAATGAACCATACATGTGTAGATCTATTTCTGTACTATATTTCTCCATTTATTTCTGGGTTTATCTTTTTGTCAATACCATATTGTTTTGATTTCTCTCAATTATAATAAGTCTTAAAATCAGGTTGTAGAAATTCTTCAATCTTGCTCTTATTCTTCAAAATTGATCTGACTCTTCCAGTGTTTCTACTTTTTCATATGAAATTTAGAATAGACTTATAGATTTCTACAAAAATGGCATGCTAGGATCTTATTTGCAACTGAAGAATCTATAACTTTATCTGGGGAGAAAATTCATCCTAACAAAATTGTCATCCAATCTGTGAATATCATGTACCTCTCCATTTATGTAGGTTTTTTTTTCTCTAATCAATATTTTGTAGCTTTCAGCACACATTTTTTACATTTTTATGTAGAAATAATACCTGGTGCTATTATTAAGTTTCCCATATCTACAGTATTTTTACTCATATATTTACTCATATATTTTATAAGTAAAAGATAATGCTTCATCTGTCCTATATTTTACTAATATTTTCCCCGATTTACCATTTACTTTTTAATTATGTTTATAGCCAAATATTTAAATCTTTTCATACTTTGTTTCTTTTTTAAACAAATTATTTTATTTCAAATTACTTTAATTATTTTCATCTATATTACTTCATTTGATCTTTATGATAACTACAATAACTACAAAAAGGACATTGTTATTCCTCTTCTATAGCTTATTACAGTAACATCGAAAGGTTAATTTCTCAAAGTTACACAGTTCATTAGCAGCAGTGCTTAAACTAGAGTCTTAGGTTCTCTTATAAATAGATTTTACAGATCTGGCATGCAAGGAGCACACCGTCTAATAGGAAAAGCACAAATAAGTGAAATTAATAAAGCCTCAGCGGCGGCCTCAGGGAAGCACAGCACTTCACATGAGAGGTGTGCTCAGGCCAGCACTATGGAGACTCTAAGAGTGTGCCTCATAGTGGATGTAGCCCCTAGGGCACATGCTCATTTAGTTCCTGACTGAGGAAGAACGTATAAAAGTGCATTTCAAGACTTCCTTCCTGGCCTTTCTGATTCGTGTATTTTTTTTCCTACTAATTGAAGACTAAGAGATTACATCCTGTCCTATCGCAACTACCAGATGGAGCAAGCTGACATTCTGAGTATAAATTCATATATTTCTTAAGTGAAAAATAAAGCTGCACTCAAAATAACTCAAATATAAAAAATATTATCGTCATGGACAAACTTTTTAAAAAGCTGGCATGTATCAAAATGTAATATACTAATAATGGTACCCATGGAATCACCAGTAAAGATGATTGGTAAAATGTATGAATATTTACTAATTACTTTCAGGTTAAAATCAGACTAATTACTTTCAGCTACTACTTACTTTCAGATTAAAATCAGATTAAGCCTTTAAGGAAATGACACATATTTTCCAACCCTGAAAATACTACTATTTATCAAAATACAGGAAATAGCAGAGCACTGTGTATCCAATTTCAGTAAACAGGGGGATATTTCCTTAACCTAAACACAAATGCTGATCAATGGCCTCATTTAATTCTATTCCGAGAAGGCCAGCCCAAGGCAAACCTGCCTTCCCTTGCAAAAAACCCTCAATGGTGACTCAAGAGCTAAACATTGATGGTAAATAAGACAGAGTTCACAATGATTTCATACAACATTCTCAGTCTTCTGAGGGAAATAGAAGACTGAGCCTTATAAAATATCACCAATCCTAATTTTTCAGAAGCATCTTCCCTGGATTTTTATTGATCGCCCAGATTGCAGTAAATCCTCTAGAAAGAAAAGGCTCTCCGTCTGAGAGCCACTGGACTTGCTCATATAGCAACAGAATTTAAACAACATGTAATAGAATTGGTGTCAGAGATTCAGTTTTGTTTAGGTAGAGAGAAAAGGTGTTTCTTTCAGCTCTTCATAAAAAATAAAATTTGGAGACACAGAATTTTATTTAGCACATTGTATTTATTCAACTTGGTCCAAAGAAGGGAAGAATCCAAGTAGGAAAGGTGAGGGGTGAAATGGGAGAACTGAAGATAAAAAGGTGCCTGTTCTCAATAATGCATGAAACAAACTGTTTAACCTGGAAAGATGGATGGCACTGAGCATGGAGCAAAAATGGGGGGCAAGGAAGGTGTTTGCATGGATGTACCTCCCACAGGGAGGTGCACATGGTAATTGGGTTGGGAAAGGATAAAGCAGAAGTCTAAAAAATATAATTAACCAAAAGATATGTGAATACATAGGAAAGAAGTGTATTAACTATAAATAATATGGATGAGTTCAGTAGATTAGAGGATCCATATTAGAGGATCTAGTTTCCTTCCATAACAGGGTTATTAAATAATTAGATCAAAGGAGTATTTCCATTGATTTGGGATATAGCTGACCAACTCTTCCTACTACTTTTAAGAATTAAAAAAAAAATGTAAGTTGGATATTGGCCAAGGTAGATGGGTAGGTATCTAGTTGAATAACCATACCCAAAGCATAGTACTTAACAGATTAATGTCAATTCATTCATTCATTCTCCAATTACAAACTCATGGAGCAGCTACTATGTTAAGCCTTAGATACACTAAGAAGACCAAGATGTAGTCTCACAATCTATGAAAGGAGAAACAATTCTATCACAAATAACTGCAATAAACCATTCAGTAACTATAAGAGTAATCAACATTAAAGGAAAATCTTTAATGAGAAGACAGTCTTCTTTATAAGCCTTATCTTACTCAACATTTTTACCAATAATGTATCTAATGCTAGAAAGGACTTACCACTTTAGCAGGTATCATAAAACTTAATAGACACAGCTTTCGTTGGTAGGTAAAAATGAGAAGCTGAGCCCTGGCCAAGTGGCTCAGTTGATTGGAGCATCATCCCATACACTAAAAGGTTGCAGGTTCAGTTCCCAGATCCCCAGTTGGGGTGTGAACGGGAGGTGACCAATCTCCCCAGTTGGGATGCATATGGTGGCAACCAATCGATGTCTCTTTCTCTCACTCAGTCTCTCTCCCTCTCACCCTCCCTCCCCTTCTCCCTCCCTCCCTTTCTTCTCTCTCTAAAATCAGTAAACACATCCTCAGGTGAGGATTAAAAAGAAAAGAAGTCAGAGAGTAGTGGCTGGAATTATAGGCTAAAGCCAAGATGAATTCAATGTAAACAAATTCAGTGATCTATTATACATTCAGGTTAAAAAATACAACCACATAAATACAGGACCTGGAAGACCTAGCGTGATAGCATCTAAAGTGAAAAGAAATGCAAAGTTGACATAGCTTAGCTATAAAATGTAATAAATGGAAACGCTCATGTAATTTGAGGTTATATTATCAAACAATCTATCCAAGCCAAGAAGTGTTATGATACTACAGTCTGTGCCGGCAAAAATGATTCTTCAGTGTGACAAATTAGGAAAGATTCAGCAGGAGACAACCAGGAACGGGTTTTATATGAAACCCATCCATTTTACATTTTTTAAAAATGTAAGGAAATGGAACTCTATAGTCTACAGAAAAGAAGATAAAATGAGACATGTAATTATTTTCCTCTAACAATGAATAGAATTGTCCTATGAAGTCCCAGAGGGTAAAATGGGAATAACTAACTTTTCTGTTGGGATGTACTCCTTGCAGGGGACTATTTTATACATTATAATTTGGTTCTTATTATGACCCTGTGAGTTTGGCAACACGGGCACAACCCATCACCACCATTATACAGGTGAGGAAAGGGGTTCAGAAAGGCTGGGGCTTGCCTAAAGTGAAAACACGGGATCCATATTCTGGTTTTCCAACCCCAGACCTGTGCTTTTCGCATGATACCATACCATCCCTCCACCTAGAAGCACATTTCATCTCAGTATAAGGAAAGTCTTTCTAACCATAAGGGCCACTGAAGAATAAAAGAGACGGCTTCACAAATTAATGATCTCCCTTTCCCAGAAAAAGGCAAACAAGGGCTGGAGGACTTAGTGTCAAGGGCATTTTGGAGGTGACTTCTACCCATAGAGGAGGTGATTCTCCAAATCCACTCCAATAAATGTTTACCATGAGGAAAGGAAGGAAGGAAGCAAGAAGGGAAGGATGGACGGAGGGAGGAAGGGAGGGTTTGAGAGATCCAAGCCATTCACGGAATCCATTCATTTAGCAAAGGTTCACTGACTGTTCACTATGTGATACTAGATCCTGAAGCAGTGATAAGCATATCAGACTTAAAAATAGAAACCTTGGTATTTAGTACTAGTTCACTCAGTTATCATCTGTGTGTGCCTTTTTGAGTATACATTTTCCCTGTCAACAGAAGATTCTAAAATCCACCTCAACGATTGAAAGGATTGGAGGAAATAATATTTCTAAAGTACTAAGCATATAGTAGGAGCTCAATAAATACTGTTCCTTTCTCCTCTTTAAGTATGAGGTGCCTGAAGTTCTTTGGAGATGGTTTGTATGAACTGAGCATGACAGTCAGACAGGACCTGGATATAGAGAAAAAGGAGGGGAAGCAGAACATCTCCTGGTGTTCACATGATTTAGCTGGTCTGAGGGTGACCATTCTGCCTTAACTGTGTAAGGACAGTGTTTTAATTCACAAGCCTAAAGTATGACATGCTCTGAAACTTTATTTGAACTTGAATTCTCAATCTCAAATTTATTTTTTTCATGGATGTTTGAACATTCTTGAGCAAATTGTACTAGTTTCTTATTCTCAGAAAGAATTGGAGAAAAAGAGATATTTCTCTGTTAGATGCTTTTATGATAAAATGAACACAGGGTGCTTGCTTTATAATGATTTATGCATCCAAAACATTATCCATCTAATATGTTTATAATCAGAGAAAAAGAAATCATTTGACAAAAAATAAGGAATTTTCCACTTAGTAGATTTATCAGTTACACATTTCTGTTTTCAAAATCAGGCTTCTTGGCTATATCTAGAGTGGTTTTTATGTAATGTTTTTGATAACTTTGCCAGCTTCATGTTCTGGCCAGAAATAAGACTGCATCAGGAGACAATGGCTCAGCTGGTTGTGAAAGATTTTGGGTTTGTACATAAGCTTACCCAGCTACGGAAACCAAGCACGTAAACAAAAACTTGTTCAGCCCTGCTGAGCTGTTCTTCCAGAAATAAGACTGGGCAAAGTTTCATTTTATTTTTGTCCTGCTTTGTTTTAATATATAAATTAAATATGCACCCAGTTCTCACATTAAAGCATTATCAAAAACTGAATTCTTATTGAATATAGCCTGGTTTACTTACTTTCACCTCCTACTATGTATCCACAAGGGTAAAAGATACCAAAGAAATGTAAGTAAATCAATGCTTAGATGTTCTCCCATGTTAAGAATATATTTTTAATACACATGATACTTCACATATATTAAATAGCAATATCAAATATATTTCATGTTTATAAAAACAAGCATTTACTATGTACCTAAAGCATTATGCAACCTGGATGTCGCAGCCCGCTGCGGCAGGGGGGCTCGTAAGTCAGGGTGAGGGATGTATTATTATTATTATTATTAATAATATTAACAGAGAGGTCCAAGACTCATCAGGTCATGGCGAGTTTATTGAAAGAGCGCAAAGCTTTTAAGCACCGTGCCTCAGAAGCTACAAAGCGTATCCTTGAGATAAAAGCTTACAAGTTCCCACGGGACAAGGTTCTCATTAGCGCATACTTTTCTTGCACCTGCGAAGGCCATGCCTTCCCCCTTCGCATGGGAACAACCAGATAATCAGCAGTTGGGAGGTAGTCTAGGCCCAGAACGGCCTTGAGGCTAGAAACCAGGTTTCCATCACCACTCTTGCGGTGAGAAACCCTCTCCTTAACCCCTTATGGCCGCTGGGCCCCTACACCTGGACACCCATTTTTGCTTGAGAAACTTTTAGTCTGGTGGAGGTGGGGGGTGTCAGATATAGACAAATTTGTAGTTAACAGTATAGTGTAAGATGGGTTTCACTAACATTTAGAGACTACAGGACTATCAGCTGGCCATGGTAAGGTAAAATTGTGTGACTGTGTACACAAACACAGAAGTTTCCAGCTTTCAGAAAAAAACATCTTATTGAACCAAGCGATGTCCTACCCAAATAGCTTAAAAATCACATAGTGCAAGGTTTAATGAGAAAAGCAAAAATAGGAATTCACTTTATAACATAGTAAGAAACAAAACAATAATTCTCAACTCTCAAATGTCTAGGACTTACCTGGGAACATGCTTCTTCAATCACAGACTCCATAGTCTTAAAACTCCTTGAATAAAAAAATATAAAGTCCTTTAAAAATCTCTATGAAATGACTGCTTTTAAAAATCAAAATAATCAACCATGATCATGATCACATTTCCTACTTTCATTTTATCCAGGTAAGACCATTAACTGCAAAAGGAGTGAATGACTCATTTCTAAGGCAAACTGTCTGACAAAAAGAATATAATTTGGATGGTAGAATAAATTACATATTAGAAAAGAGAACCTTTTTTCCTGGTACAATTAGGCTATCACTACATGATATCAAAACAACCATTTGAATTAAGTAAGGGGGGCATTACTTAATTCATTGAGCATTTTCTAAGGCGAACCTATTATGTGTATACGCCTATGGCAGATACTTGGTGGCAGTGGGAGGGGTGATGGGGTGATTGCCTGCGTGAGGTCTAAGCCACTGAAGAAACTAAAACATTGCCTCAGAGAAAATACTCAAACACATAAAATATATACAAAGGAGATAATAAATGTACGGTATAGACAGTAAGCTTTGGGTTAGTTTAATGAAACTTAATGTGCTCTGGAACAATCTGGGAAAAGAGCAAGAGTTGGAGCATGGAGAGGAGACAGAATTTGGAATATTAGAGATAAGAGGAAAACAGTATTAGCAAAAGCACAGCACACTGTTTTGTCTCCCAGGCTGCTAACCTGTGGTCAGCTTCAACTGAGCTGTTACTTTGGGGTCGCCAAACCACAATGAAAACCAGCCAAGAAAGGAGGAGAGGGTAAAGAGAATAAGATACAGAAAAATAAAGGGGCAAATACATTTCCATCCAGAAAGAAGGATAGTTTCTACTGTTAGGCAGACAAAACATTTCCTCACTGAATACCTGTGGCTTTATTTAAAGTAATAATCAGAAGAAAGTAGCGAACATTTACTGAGCACATACCACCTATCAGACACTATCTTATTCCAAGCATTACATGTATTAATTAGTTCATTTAATACTCCAAGAACACTGTGATGTAGGAACTCTTTCCACCTATCATCAGGGTTCCTCACAGCCCATGACCCTCTAAAACTAGGAATTTTAAATCAAAGATTAATTTCATCCAGTCATTTTCAACAGTTCCTGTTTTTCTGCATCAAAGAAGTTTGCTTTAGGAAAATAGCCCCGAATGGGTGGCGGAGGCCACGTGAAGAGTGGCAGGGCTGGCTGAGCTACCTGGTGCAGCTGTGTCCTACAGGTGTGGGGGGAGTAAAACCCGGCGACTGCAGGCGGCAGCCAGGCCAAGAGGCGGCAGCGGGAGCTCTGGGATGGTTTCTAGCCCCGGATACGGGGGCAGTGAAAGCCTTCCACGTTGTCATCCTTTTGGTGTCCCAGAGCACCTCTGAAGCCAAGATGGGTGTTTGGAGCTAAGGAAGACAAGGAGTATGATGATGATGACTTAGCAGAATTTGAGGATGTCACAGAACATGTTGTTACTGAAGCTCTCAGTGGCACAGAAGATGATGAAGACAAGACCACTGGGGAGTTGGGAGGGTACGATGAAAACCAAGAAGGAGATTTTAAAGATACAAGTACCCAGGAGGGAGATAGTGAGAAATACAATGACAAAGATTTTTAAGGTTATGAAGACAAATAGATAGTTCTTCTAGAAAAGATAAAGACCAAGTGACAATTGTTGATGTTCCTGCACATTTCCAGAACAGCTGGGGGAATTATATTATCTAGAAACTTTGATGGTGACTGCTCCATTTCTCCAAATCATTGGAAAGAATCAAAAGGGCTGCCCTGCTTGGGCCTGGTTTAACACTCAGAGCTTTTGGAGAGCAGCTTTACCTGGACAGAAGCACAAGCACGGGAAATTTAGACCAGGAGAAGGGGCATATCCACAACCGGGGACGTTCTGGTCAAGTGCACTGTGAGGGGATGCTTACCCAGCTCAGGTTCCTAAAGAAACAGAACTTAGTGAGTCTCCTGGCTCAGATGATCTGTGAGTGATAAAGTGCAACTAAAAGCAGCCATGAATGATGAGGACACGGACGCCTATGTGTTTGCTGCTGGTACTTGGAAAGCCTTGGTGAGGCTGCAGAAAGAGATGCAGGAGGGAGTTTTGTAGTGACAAACCTAAGTCTGGAGCAAAGTACGGACTGCCAGACTCCTTGGCTCTTCTGTCAGAGATGAGAGAAGTCACAGAAGGAACGATGGATACACAGAAGGTTCACTTTCTTATATACTGTGCCGACGAGACTGAATCTGTTCATTTTTAGACCAGCTCTTGGGCCCAAAAATCATGCAGAAGGAAGGCCAGCCTTTAAAGCCACCTGACACTACTGTTACACTGAACAGGCCTGGCTCAGGTGACAGTTACCCAAAGGATATGGAGGCTTTGCTACCTCTGGTGAACATGGTGATTTATTCAATTGACAAAGCTTAGAAGTCTCTCAAAGGGAAAGAAAACAAAAAAACAGGTAAGAGCAGAGCTGAAGTCAAAGAGAATTTCTTGAAGCTGATGCATGTGTAAAGACAAGAAGTCCCAGACTCTCGGCATGAGAAGAAAAGAGGGCAGTGAAGGAGTGAATCATAAATGAGGAAGATCCTGAGAAATGGCACAGGCTGGAGGGAGCTGCCTCAGGATGAGCAAAAGAAATTGGAAAAGGAGCAAAGGAAAATGAAGCAAATCAAGGTGAAAGCCATGAAAAGTTATCCCAGAGATCTGAGTCCTGATGCCACCTGTAAGCTCTAAACTCACAGGAAACATCAAAAATATGCCATTTCTCATCCTAAAGTTCAAACAGTTCCAGTGACTGAGAAATCCTTATTTCATCAGCTGTTTTTTGTTTGGGGTATTATAGAGGTTATATAGAGATACACTGGCAGAACTGTGTGAGAGTAATTTTCTCCCAGATAAGCAAATTGTTTTGATTATTTTATGAAAGGAACAATATATTGAACTCTGTGTAGTTTTAAAATGTTTTTAAAATTATAACAAGAGTCACCAGTGCTTTTATTGTTGTGATATTTGAAGAAATATCATGAGTTTATAGATACATAATTGGATTGCTTTTTGTTTAAAAGTAGGCAGTTAAAATGGCTATAAAAAATGACTCTAAACCAAGATTCCACAAATAACTCTTGGAACATACAATAAACATTGCTTAGTATCTTTTTTTTTTAAAGAAAGAAAATAGCTCTTATTTTCCATGAACAGTATATTCAATCAATTGAAATGTAAATTTTAAGTGTTACCATTAGGAAATTTCCACTGCGTTTTCAATACAAACTTTATATATATATATAAAGTATATATATATATACATACACACACATTTATATATATATGCTTTATGTATACCTTTAAAAATATTAGCATTGATGAGAAACAAAGTATATAAACTTAAATCTCAGTGTAAGAGAACGAAAAGACAAGTAATGTGGAACAGAGGAAGCACAGAGAGCAGTATCAGAAGAAAGCCACTCAAGAATTTAATAGGCAAGGCCAATCAGAGTAAACTAGTGACCTAATGCAAAAATGCATCTATTATAATCTTGCATTTATGGTAACAGATTAGATATATTGGTAACAAGCCAAGTGATTTTAGGAATTATAGCTTCTATTACTTAAACTTCCCAGCAGTTCAGAAAGTCAACATAATCTTTTTTTTTGGCAACTGAGTTTTTTGTGACTCTGTTGGATAATACTTACAATTCCAAACATCTCTGAACTCTCCTAAATTTACTAAGCAAAAATTAAGGACTTAAATGCAAATTCCACCCTTGTTTAGTAATTACAAGTTTCCCTCTAACATTAGCAAGAATGACTTCCTGTAAGATTGGTTTCCCCACATCTATGCCAAACAAGTTGTTTCTTCATTGACTGAATAGGTTCAAACCACCAACTGGCTTTAAAAAAAAAAAAAAACTTCATTAAAAGGTCAGTAATATGTTAATCATAGTTGTAGAAAATTTAAGGGGACATATTTATTAGGCTAGTTTCCAATCACACCTAACAATAAGTTTGGAATTCTATAAATTCAGTTATGCATTTCACATAGTTAATCATAGCAGAATTGATGTTAATTGCTGGGAGCTGTTCTGCCTAGTTTCAGGGACTGTAGCCTCATTAACAGACAAAAGAGTCCCATGGCTAGAGCTGAGTGAAAAGGCCTTGGGGCCATGAACCACTAAGGAGACAGAACATATCCTCCTGGCAGAAGCGCAACCCCTGCCTCCCTCACTTCCCTCTGCATGGCTGGGCGGATGACTGGTTAGCCAATGATGGGATAGTATTCCTCAAGGGAGGGACAACCTAAAACAGGCATAGTTGCAAAGGGCCATTGGGGAAGGACTTGGGGGTCTATAGGAGGCAGAAAGACCCTCACCCCTTGGCTTTGTCATAGTCTTAGTCCTCATTCCATCTGTAAAAACTCTCCTAATCTCTTGGCGGCTTTGCTCCCCGCACTTGACTCAGCCTGAAAATAATGCCAGAGGCAGCTGTGACCTTGTACTGGAATGAATGGCTCCTGGAAGCAAATCTGGCCTGAGAAAGAATGTACATTTTGTCCTTCGAAGCCTGCTCTTCATAGCATAACTCTGTTGATTACAGCAGCACTGGTGCCTTTGGTTATGCTGCCATAACAAGCAAAAAAAGGGGGAGATGTTGAAGACCATTCTGTGTGGTTTCCAAGACTGTAGCCCTGTGAGAGCAAGCCCTGAAAGGGGCCGGTAAGTCTCCCTGGAAAACCAGGTAAAAACGCAGGTGGCAAGCATGACTCAACCCTAACAACAAGGGTTCCCGTGGGAATCAGGCCTGATAAACATATTGTATCCTTTGAAGCTTGCTCTGCTTTGTTTTGTGTAGCCCTGGTGATTTAAACTGGATGTTTAAGTTCAAGACATAAGGAGTAAACCCCTTATCTCATGAAACACATCTTAAAGACCCTCTGGCACCAGCATGACTAACAGACCCTGACCTATGACAAATGTGAGTTCCTTCAATTATCTATAGATAATACCTGTTTTTGTATGACATTGATTAGCCTTTAGACATTGATTGATGAGCTATGCATGTCTACACCTACACATACCATTCCCAATAAAAGCCACTTGGGAGAAGGGCTCAGGGCATTCTCCACTAGAGGGAATCGCCACCCCCTTTCCCACCAGAACAACAAGATTGTGTCCGGGACGACTTATTTACCATCTGCAGCAGACAGGAGGATTCTGCAGGCCAGAGTTCCTCCCACAGTTAATACCACTTGCAGGTAATGAATAACATTTTAGGCTCTATACCATGCTTCTATACCTTATCTTATCAGGACCTTATGACAAACCCAGGAATTCAGGCAAATTGTCTGGCCTTTAATCCAGAACTTTTTCTACAGCTAATAAATAAGGATTATGAGAAGTCAAAGAGAACAGTGGATTCTCAGTCATTAGTGGACAAATTTTCTAGTTCATATGAACTGGTCTTCTCTAGCCTGACTTTTGGAAGGTTCAGACCAACCCATAACGTTGATGTGCAAATCCCCGACATATTTGTCTCATGTGCCATAAAAACATGAAGAGACACTCTCCCAAATATAGAGATTAATATTTAAAATAAGTAGCTATTGATTGAAATGCTGATTTCTGCGGATCTAATTTACTTTTAGGTGTAAAGGAGAATTTCTTGACCATTTCCATTTCTTAAGTCATTGAGCAATCTTCACAATTTTCATTTTAAGTTGAAGGCCGTGTTGCTGCTAGAATCTGGCTCATTGTATTCTCTCCCCGGTCGTCATTCTTTTTACTTAATTACTCTCTGGAAATTGGGTTGCAGAGAGTATACATTTTTCCAATAAAGTAATGCAGTATTTGTTTATATTTCTGGTCCTTCCTGTTTTTTTTCCATTCTGTGTATACGCATACACAAAATGTCTGAACAATTTGCTACTTTTCCTTTGGCCCTATTGGCTTTTTTTCACACCTTTTTTCCAATCAAAGAAACAAAAGAGCTCATGGCACTTAGAGCAATAGTTGGTGTCATTTCACACTGCATTTTTCCATTATTCCCACACAAACACCTATACTCTACATTTCTGTTTCACTGGTATCTTGGTCCATTCAGTGACAACCCCCTATATCTATATGCATTTGCTTCGACAGACATGATGTGAAAGATGTGGAAGACATTTATTTATATTTTAATAATTGGAGGAAATAGCATTCTAAGTAGTTCTGAGAAAATTGCATATAAACCTCTACTGGGACTGCTTTAAATGATAGTTTTTATTTTTAAAAAAGCTTATATCACTTTAAAATATAACAGAGGGTTTCTAAAGAATCACTTTGAGTCTTACAGGTAATTAACCTTTTTATGTCACGGAAAGATATTTTATGAGTGTCAGATGGACCTTGAAAATGAAGTTACCATGCCATAGGCACAATCAGTTATACTAAAGACAAAGGAGACAAGCATGTTTCACATAGAAGAGCATAAAAGGCAAGAGGAAGAACAAAAGTGAAAAAATAAAAGAATGTTTCAGAGCTAAAGGTAGGCCTAACGGAGTTTCTCTCTTCTCTGTTAACGTGAATGTGAAAGTAAAGAAGGTAATTTCAAGAATAAGGTAATCAATTCTCTTACCCTACACTGGTTGTATCACATCTGGAGTTTTATATTTCTTTCTAGCTTCAATATTGTAGGAGGATCCAAATGCTCACTAAGTACACAAAGCAATGGTGTATTCATTTGTTCATCCATTAACTCATTTTTCCTTCAATAAATACTTCCTGAGAACCTACTTTGTACTGTAACCCATATTATATGTTAGAAAATAGACTCATTCATTCACTCACTCACGCATGTCCGTCACATTCTGGGTACTGTGAACAAGTCAGTGAAGATCCCTGCAATCACGGACCACTCAGATATGTTTAAAAAGCAAAAACAAAATACAGTATAAAGTCACTGTAGTGAAGAGTATATAAAACATAGTAAAGCATCTATGAAGCACAGAGGACAGATGACAGGCTAGAGCTGGAAGAGGACACGGTTTCAAGTGGGCCTGGACAAATGAGGAAATCGGGGCACGGGGGCAGGGAGGGTGGGACTGCCGGCAGGAGAACGGCATGTGCCAAGTCACTCGGTGCAGGCATACAAACAGGCTGCAGCAGAAATAAAGAGCAATCTGGTCATATGGGAAATTCTTAAAAGAAACTAGTTTTTTTTTTAAACCTGGAGAATAAGAGACTCGTAACTAGGGTATTACTATTGTCTTCAAATATTTGGAGGAAGGTCATGTGAAAAAGGGGAATTCCACTCCATAGGGCAAAACTAGAATCAATTCATGGAAGTTACAGAGAAACAAATGTATCTAGGGTTGATGTCAAGACAAACTCACAATGAGAGTTGTTTCATGTGGAATGAGATGCCTTTTGTAGACGTAAGATCGAACCACAGAAAATATCCAAGCATGGCCTGCACAAATCAGAGGTCTACAGAGCCAACTCCCATGTTGATTGCTGACCTTTCAAGTCAAGTGTAATTGTTCAATTTCATTGAAAGCTAAGATTGGGTCTCGGTATTCTAAGTGAGCACGACAGAATTTGAGAGAATTCTGGAGGGTAACAAGATCTTAATAATGAATCCAATGCTTTTACTTTTCCCAATGAGAAACTGAAGACTTCAACAATAAATGGCTAAGGTAAAAGACCAAATTAGTGGCTATGTTGGGACTAGGGTCACCTCTTCAACTTCCTGTGTGGTTAATTATTCCACCAAATCACAATGTTGCTCTGAAGTGAATCTAAATATCTGGAACCAAAACTCTCAGTGAATATACATAATTTTCAAATCTTCACCTAAAGATATGTCTACTGATTTTTAGAGAGAAATGTGAGAAAGGAAGGTGAGAGAGGGAGTGAAAGAGAGAGGGAAGGAGGAAGAGAAAGAGTAACATCGATGTGAGAAATATCAGTTGCTTCCTGTACACACCCTGACTGGGGATCGAACCTGTGGCCCAGGTATGTGCTGTGACCAGGAATTGAACCCATAACCTTTTGGTGTACAGGACAATGCTCCAACCAAATGAGCCACCCAGCCAGGGCAGTGAATATGCACATTTAATAACCAAAACATAACTGGTAATGTTAAGGTAAAGATGGAGAATAAGCTCATTTGCTAGAGAACTGGAAAGGGGATACATTTTCCCTAATTTTCCAAAAATAAAGAAAGGGGCTTCTGGAGATTTTTATCTCAACCCAGGAGAAATATATACCAGATCAATGAATAGTATATAAAGAAATGGTAATCACAGGGAACCAACACAGAACAATTCATTCCAAACTAAGCTTTACTTTGCAATAGATAAGGAAATGTATTTGGTGTATGCCATCACTCATTTCTTCATCCTAGTAACAAGGATGCATTTGAGTAGATGTTGTGGGTCTCACACTGAACTAAGCACATCAGGAAGATAAAAAACTACATCTCTGGTTTCAAGGAGCTCAGACTAATAGTGTGACATGATCAATGCTATAAAGTAAGAGAGGATGTTGGGAGTTCTGAAGGGTAAGTGAAGACATGAGGACTTTTAGGGTGGAGAGAGTAGCATGTACAGGAAGTGCATTTAGTAAACTGCAGGCAGTGTAGAGCTGTACTGTTTTTATACTGTATCTGTATTTCAGCAGTTGACGAATTCTACATAGTAATCTTCGTGCATGATGTAAATAAGTTAGGTGGATAAATTATGGAGTGGCTGAATGGCCCCTCCCTAAAAGCAGCAACTGTTTGATGTACTGGTAAGGAGCAAGGCGAGTTTAATGGGCTTTGTCCAATTCTGTAAGGTTAAAATAAGGTGAATGTATGATTTGAGAAATACCTTAACAATGACTGATATAAAGATTCATAGATACAAATCTTTAGTTAGCCAACAAATCCTTTGAGGCAAAATGAAATAAGTCAAGGCTACAAATTAAAAATATTGTAGGAGATGCAAGCATGAGGTTTTCTTTTTTCACTTTGAGAATCTATAGTGGTCTGTACAACTCTAAATGCCTTACAAAACGAGAGGCCCAAGTAACCAGAAAAAGTACTAGACTAGAAAGCGAATTTCTGAATTCAGATCTAGGGATGTTACTTACTCTCCATTCCATCTTAGCCAAATACCTGGGATCCAGTTTCTCTAGCTCCAGAGAGAGGTTTGGACTAGATAGTTAATTGAACTCTTAGTTTAAAAAATACAATTTAACCTTCAAGAATTTGACACTTATCTTTATATCCCAATTTCCTAAGCCACAGTAGGGCCTCAATAAGTATTTCCTGAATGAAGCAGTGTTACCTCCCTACAGCGAGTGTCCACTGTACCCTGTGAATGAATACCACAGGCACGTTAGGTGTTACAGGCAGGGAAAAAGGTCTGCTGCAGTGGGTCCAGACGAAAACTCCTAATTTAAGGTTGGTCTCTCTTCCTTCACTGAGAGGATGTGTATAATCAGCAAAGGAGAAAGTACACTTCTTTATAAAACATTTATTTACTTTTTTAAATTACAAAAGTAATACTCATTGTATTACAGAAATAGAGAATGAAGTAAAAACGAAAACTCTTGGTAATTCTATCACCAAGAAGCTACTATCTTTCCCTTTTTGGTATATAGCCTTTCAGTCTTTTTCCTACACGTTCACATATACACTGGAGTAACTAATTGTACAGTCTGCTGTCCCAGCCTTTGATAACACAGCATGGATTTTTCAAGGCAGTGTACTCCATGGTATCAATATACACACTGTAGTTTAAAGCCTATTTCTGGTTATTTCCTTTTTTGCCTATCTATAAACTACATTATGACAAAAATGTTTTGAAAATTTCTAATTTTTTAGGATAAATTACTAGCCATTGAATTACTGAGCAAGAGGATGTAAACATAACGAAGGCTTTTGAATGTATCTTTCCAAATGCCTTCCAGAGAAGTGTCTGACAATTTATATTCCCTTCAGCAAAATACAAAAATTCCTGTTTCTTTGTATTTTTATTGGCAATGGGTATTAACAATTTTTAAAAATCTGTGCCAATTTGAGGCAAAAAGGTCGTAATTATTTTAATATGCATTTCTTGCTTTTTTCATATTTGTTTTATAACGTCAATAGATCAACATTTGAAAATAGGGCTGTACTGGAATGTTGGCCAGCGGGGGAAAAATATATAAACTATAGCCATCTTACACAGGCAAAATCACTTAACAGATCTGTTCGTCTTCATGTATTCACCTATTTATTGAATGCTTCCCCTATAGTTCTGAACATTGCAGAAATAAAAAGCAAAATTTCATAATCTCTGCTCTCAAGATCAGAGTTAGGAACACAAGTATGCAAATTACACATTACAATATGGTGTTATCAACACTCTAATAAAAGTACACACAAAACTGGCAATGCTCGGAGATGAGCAGAGAAGAAAGAATGTTTCTTCAAAAACAATCACATCTAGAGTAAGGAGGCAACTCCTCGGTGCCTACAGTAAGCGGCAGAAATACAGGGTGTTTCAGAGACAAAGAGAGGTGCTATGACTTTTGGACGTAAGGGAGAAAGTTCTATAAATACAATCTTACATCATAAAGTTAAAGATCAAGCTTTCTACCAGTTCACACATTCTAGTTCAAAAAGAATCAGATCTCCCTTATTCAGCTGGTAGACTGTCAACCTTTTTTCAATTACTATGTAACATAGACCATCAATATAACCATGTTAGGACCATTTAAAACAATTGCCAGTTATGGAAAAAAGTAACTCATTAGTAAGAAAAGATGCAAACAGTTAAAGCAAATGAAACATCCATCCTTCAGGAAGCTTTTTTTTTTCAGCTTTCCTGCATGGTTAATCTTGCGGTTTGCCTTTTTCAATAAATAAGACAGCACCATTAGAAATGTCAGCTTGAAGAGCTCATGACTTCTTCACCTCTGACGTAACTTCAGAGTCTCACAGGAGTTTCCAACTAATCCAAAGGCTTTCTTCTGATCATGAGATTCAGTGGCTTCACGAATTTACTTTTCTTCCCACCTGTAACACTTAGCAAATTTACTGGCAGATGTAGGAGCTGGCATTCCAGTGGCTCCATTCTTCTCATTAGTCAGTATCATTGATTCTTTGTCATTCAGAAAATATTTGGAACCCACTGCACTCAAAGCATATCATTAGGTTTTACTCAGCACTTTACCAACAGTTCCAAGTACAGAGTCGATACATCAGTGTTACCTCCACTTCACGGAAGAGGAAAAGGCAGCTACAGTCATCTCAAGGCCACAGAACCAGTAAGCAGCAAAACAAGGACTCAGAACACAAATCTCTGCACTCCAAGCCCAAGGCTTTTTCTACATTGGGCCTTCTTTACTGGTCAGCCTGTCTCCAGCCTCTTCCTCTGCTGCTAACTCTTGTTCTTAAAATATCCAAGTACCCGCTCCCTCAACCTTCCTCAAGTCTCACCAGCTCTGAGACCAGCTCTGTGGATATTCTGATATCCACAGAATATCATGTTGCTCATGTCATTTGACTGGCACCAATTCAGAAAATGGTTAGTGGGATCTCTGTCTCCAATTATGAAATAAATTTTTATCTATTTAGAAGACACTGGTAGACTTTCCTAAAATCCCAAACAGGCAGCATCTGGCCTCAGCATGCCCTGTACCTCTTGCTAAGTGGCCCCAGGCCGGCACTAGCAGCAGCCAGCCTTAGTTCGCATCTTGGCCTCTCCGGGGCACCTCCAAGTCCAGCACAAGTAGCAGCAAACTGCAAATTGCTTTGTAGCTCAATGCTGGTGGCCCCGGGGAGAACACAGGTGGTGGCTGACCTTGGCCTGCACCTCATGGGAGGCCCTGAAGCCAACACACCCAGTGGACAGCTTTGGACCACATCCAAGCACCACCCAACCACCTCCACAAGTGGAGCAGACTCAAGAAGCAGACTCAGCAGGCACCAGAGCCCCACTGAAGTCAGTCCTGCTCTGTGGTATAGATGCCCCCCCACACACAGGTGATCCTCAGCTGGTCAGAGGTCAGTTGTTGGGTGTCAAAGACAGTCCTCACAGCTGACTGGCCTAAGGGAAAATCCCTCCCATTGACATGCCAACAGCAATCAAGGCTCATATATAACAGAAGGATGCACACAGCCCACACAGGGTCACAGCTGGAGTGCCTAGCTCAGGTTATTGGGGAGGCTGTGCCACTGGACCCTACAGAACACTTACTATATTAAACCACTCTACCAAGCCCCAGAGAGATAGCAACTCTACAGAATAAATAGAAATGAAGACAGGAGGCTACCAAAACAAGAAAACAAAGAAACACATCCTAAATGAAAGAACAGAACAAAATTCCAAAAACGAATTAAGCAAAATGGGGACAAGAATCTACCAGATGCAGAGTTCAAGCTGGTTATAAGAAGAATGTGAATTGATCTCTATGAGAACTTCAACAAAGAGATGGGAAACATAATAATGGAACTGGAAACAAAAAAGAACGAGTCGGAAATGAAGAATACATTAACTGAAATGAAAAATACATTACAGGAAATCAGCAGTGGAGATGAAGGAGAGAATCAAATTAGAGATTTGGAGGATAAGGAAGCAGAAAACACCCAATTAAAACAGCAAAAAAAAAAAAAAAGGAATTCTAAAAAATGAGGATAGTGTAAGGGGACTCTGAGACAACTTCAAGGATACCAGCATTCACATCATGGGTATGCTAGGAGAAGAGAGTGATCAAGAAATTGAAAACCTATTTGAAAAAATAATGACATAAAACTTCTCTAACTTGGTATACAAATCCAGGAATCACAGGGTCCCAAACAAGATGAACTCAGAGGCCCACACCAAGACAAATCATGATTAAAACACTAAAGGTTAACAGCAGAGAGAGACTCTTAAAAGCAGCAAGAGAAAAACAGGTACCTGAAAAAGAGGTTCCTAAGACTGTCAGCTGATTTCTCAACAGAAATAATCACAAGAAATAAATAATGGCAAGAAATAATCACAATGATAAAAAGTAAGGACCTACAACCAAGATTACTCTACCCAGCAAAGCTATCATTTAGAATTAAAGGACATATAAAGAGCTTCCCAGACAAAAAAAAATCTAAAGGAGTTTATCATCACCAAACCAGTATTACATGAAATTTTAAAGGGTCTTCCTTAAGAAGAAAAAAAATAGGGCCCTGACTGATGTGACTCAGTGGACTGAATGCCAGCCTGTGAATCAAAGGGTTGCCGATTCAATTCCCAGTCAGGGCACATGCCTGGGTTGCGGGCCAGGTCCCCAGTAGGGGGCGCTTGAGAGGCAACCAACACATTGATGTTTCTCTCCCTCTCTTTCTCCCTCCCTTCCCCTCTCTAAAAATACATAAATCTTAAAAGAAAAAAATGATCAAAAATATGACTGAAATGGCAATACATATACATCAACAATCCAATCTACAAAATAAATGAAAAAGTAGAATAACCTGTTTCACATACTCACAATTGTAAATGTACTTTTGCCCACCCCTGTATATCTCTGTACTGTGACTGTACCTAGTATTACATTTACTTTGGAACACTCCGTGGAAGGTTGCCATTTGATGAAGACCACCTACCATTACAGAAGTACAATATGGTCAATCTAATCTCCTTGGGTCTGTTGTTATTACCTTCTCCTCTATTACATGGTTGTTATTATTAAAAATTAAAAAAAATAGACATGATGTGCCGGGTTATGTGAGACTACTCTGGCACTACTGAAACTTAAGTTCTACAAACATTTTTGACAACCTACTAGGAGTCAGGCACTATGTTAAGAACTGAAAACATGGTTTCTTCCTTCAAGAATCTTATTCTAATGGGAATGTACATACAAGGATGGGGGGGAACAAGCAGGTTTTCAGTTGGAACCTACAGTAGGGTTTTGTATGGAAAACAGTACAATTAAATAATAATGCAAGAGTAAACTCCTGTTTTATGTACTCACAACTGTAAAACTTTTTTCCCACCCTGTATATAAATTTTTGATGTACATATGTGTACATGTTTTATTCATTTGTTGGATTAATTAAGCAAGCAAACTCTTTCATTTACTGGTCACATGCTGCCTCTGGGCACTAAAAAGATAAATGAACATGCTGTCTTTAAAGTAACTTACAGCTTAGGAGAGGTGACAGGCTTGTAAATATTTTCATTTATTCAATAAACATCTGTTAAGCCCTTATTATATGGTAGACAGAGCAGGTAACAAATGACTGCCATGATCCCTGCTCACAGAGCTGTTTCCCCTTTGCGGGTTATATTCTCTCAAAGGCAGAGAACCAGAAACTAGACTCTTTTTTATCCTGTGTTGTAAGGGGCTACGGTGAAGACTCCGTCCATAGACATTCACTCATTCATTCTTGTATCTACTCCAAATCTCTCTTGGCAGTTCTTTATCACCCTTTTAGACCAATTCTAGATAATAAGCCTAAAATAGATTATCATAAACTTTATAGTTCTAGTATAACATATAGAATGATGCTTGAAATGTATCTTATTTCATCCTAAAATGTTGGCTGATTTTTAAAAAAGATTTTATTTTTAAAGGGGGGAAGGGAGGGAAAAAGAGAGGGAAAGAAACACCCATGTGTGGTTGCCTCTCATGCTCCCCGCTCCCCCTCCTGGGAACCTGGCCCACAACCCAGGCCTGGGCCCTGCCTGGGAATCGAACCAGCAACCCTTTGGTTCACAAGCCTGCACCCAAAACACTGAGCCACACCAGCCAAGGCTACTTTTTTGGCTTTTATACAGAGAATAAAATAGAAATTTCTGAAGAGATACAGAATTTTCTCTCTCTTTACTTGGTTCATATTTGGCAGGCCAAGGTGCAAATTTGTAAGCAGTGGTTTTCAAAATATGCTAGTCAAAGAGCTAGGGGTTTCTTCGAGGATTCTCAAAATAACAGCAGCAGTGAGTGTTGTGAGTAGGGGAGGACTTAAAGCTTCCTACTTTAACCAGAGCATGTCAGTTAT